>PVHX01004915.1:0-118950 GCA_004024805.1 Geosciurus inauris | reverse complement strand
TTTTTTTTAATGTAGAGACAGGGTCTCACTGAGTTGCTCAGCACCTCGCCATTGCTGAGGCTGGCTTTGAACTCGCGATTCTCCTGTCTCAGCCTCCCTAAGTGCTGGGATTACAGGCTTGTGCCACCGTGCCTGCTTCAGAGAATCTTATCAGTATGGGAGAGCTGTGTCGTGGGAAATGGAGATTCATTAAGGTGAAGTGTTGCAGAGCAAAGAGATGATGAGGGAGAAGGTTGTTTGGTTTTGGTGGACCACCCTCTGAGCTGGTCTTTGTGTGTGTTTGTGTTACTGTGGATTTAACCCAAGGGCACCCTTTCACTGAACTATATGCCCAGTTCTTTCTATTTTTTATTTTGAGACAGGATCATTCTAGGTTCCTGAGGCTGACCTTGAACTTGTGGTCTTCCTGCCTCAGCCTTCTTAATTGCTGGGATTACAGGTGTGTGTTGCTGAATTGGGCTCTGAGCTGGTCTTAGCGTTCAAAGATGGACTTACTCCTTAAGGAGCTCATAGTCTAGTGAAGGCCAGGCTGAGTCAGGATTACAGCGTTCTATTCTTGGGGCTCACTGCATTTGAGGGCTGTTACTTCATTGCATTTTCTATGCATCCATTTCTGTCTCAACCCTGCTGATATCCTGTTATTGCTCATCTACTCAGGGGAGCTGTACTTCCTGGCCACCTCTTATCCAAGTGCCTATGCGCCACATGGATCTATTTACAAATTTGTTGATCCTTCAAGGTAAGATTTGGTGTCATTTCTTCTCAGGTACATTTTTATTAATCCTTTTCTCCATGGCAGTGACCTAAAAATAGTGTTTACTTCCCCAAAATTACCAAAAATGATCGTGAAGCACATCTGTGCCCTAGAAGAAAAGCAGTTTGGGCAAACAAACAGGGCAAATGTGTAGGACCCTGTGTCCCTGGGAATTATGGGCTCTTTGGGAAATAGTCTTGGTGCAGTTAGAAACCGAGACTTTGTGCTATTTCATGCTAACTAGTCTATCCGTGTTGCTCCAATTTTTTAAAAGAAAGTCTTCTGGAAATTTCTATCTGGGAGCAATATGACAACAGGAATACAACCCCAACCACCTGAGCAGTTGCTGCCCTGTCTCCTGGGCTTAGTTGAGGTCTCAAGGTCTTTGGCCAATACCTTCAGCAGCTGACCCTTTCTGGAATCAGTGGCAGTATCTGATTACTTGGTGGATTCTTTTTTTGTTTACTGCTGCTGCTTTGCCCACCTCTCTGAGGCTAACCATCCTCCAGCAGAGCAGGTCAAAGCCATAATCCAACTTCCCATTTGTGAGGTTGTTGAGTCTGGTCAGTGTTTCTGCCTCTGCAGGGTCATGCAGATGTTCATGCTGAGCAAGTCTGGGCAGTGCACTGCATTTATCTCAGGATTCTCACTCAAAGCAGGACGGTCTTCCTAGGAATTACCTTATAGATAGACCTGTAACACTACCTTCTGAGGCTTAAGTCTCCCAGATCTGATTGGTGTTCAGTAGACATTAGGCCTACTGCACAGGAATCAGGGGCCCCACCCAGCTCAGCTTCTATTTAACTGGGCTCTGGGATTCTGTGTTCTCAGAAGTTCCTGGAAGAGGCCCAGTCCCCCAGGTTGTGTCTGTGGTTCTCTGCTGACAGTGGACAGCAAGTGCCATGAGATGTACTTGGTCCTGGGATATCTCTGTGACTGGGTCTGCTTCTGTGCATACACCCTCTGTCCTCAGGGGGAGGGAGAGACCCTGGGCATTTGAAGTGCTCACGTGGGTTGATAATGCCTGGATGGAGAGTTCTGCTTTTTCCACTCAAAGGTTTCCTGTGTGAATCACTTTTTCTCTCCTTTGGTAGTTTCTTTATTTGGTTTGGAGGTATTTCAACTTCCCTCTTTCAGAAAGCAGCCATGAGAGGCCACACAGAAAGTAGTAGTAAGGCCTTTCCCACCATTGACGATGTCTCCTCATTCATTTGCCTTTTTACATGTTGGCATTTACTGAGTTATTACTGTGTGGCAGGCACTGTGCTAAGTGCCGTGCATGCATGTTCTCCTGGAATGGTGACAGCATCCCAGCAAGGCAGGTTAACAGCTTCAGTCTAGGTTTAAGGAAACCTCAGCCTAGGCAAGTTAAATCACTCCCTTAATGTAGCTAGGAAGACAGGGCTCAAGATAGGAACTCAGTTCTCCTTCGGGATCAGTTATTTCAGCTCTGCTTACTTGGTTCGGTTATCGTTACATTGAATCATATAAACTTTTTTTTTTAGTACTGGAGATTGAACTCAGGGGCACTCGACCACTGAGCCACATCCCCAGCCCTATTTTTGTGTTTTATGTAGAGACAGGGTCTCACTGAGTTGCTTAGCGCCTCGCCGTTGCTGAGGCTGGCTTTGAACTCGTGATTCTCCTATCTCAGCCTCCCTAAGTGCTGGGATTACAGGCTTGCGCCACCGTGCCCGGCTTGAATCATATAAACTTTTAACGCAGTAGTGGACCAGACTCAGCTCTGCTTACTCGTTCAGCCTGCCTTTATACTACATGCATCTGACCCACCATTCAGGTGGATTTATGTATCCTTTTCCCCTTCACAACCTTTCCTCTTGCCCTTCCTTTAGAAAATTTTTAAAAAAATATTTTTTAGTTGTTGATGGACTTTTATTTTATTCATTTATTAATATGTGGTGCTGAGGATTGAACCCAGTGCCTCACACATGTGAGGCAAGTGCTCTACCACTGAGCCGCAACCCTATCCCTTGTCCTTCCTTTAGAGGAAGCCAAATACAGTACTTGAGAACAAGGACCTTGGAGCCTGGGTTTGAATCTTGGCTTTGCCACTGACTAGTCTTGTGATCTTGAGCCTGATTCTTAGCTTTTAAGTACCTTAGTTTCCCTTATTTAAAATAGGGATAGCTGGGTGCCATGGCACATGCCTGTAATCCCAAAAATTTGGGAGGCTGAGGCAGGAGAATTTCAAGTTCAAAGCCAGCCTCAGCAACTTAACGAGGCCCTATGCAACTTGGAGAGACCCTGTCTCAAAGTAAAATAAAAAAAGGCTGGGGATGTGGTTCAGTGGTTAAGCACCCCTGGGTTCAATCCCTGGGAACAAAAATAAATAAATAAAATAAAATAAGACTAGCGATAGTTCCTATCTCACAGGGTGGTTATGAGCATCCAGTGAGTTAATATTTATTAAATATTTAGCATAGTGTCTAAGTACTACAGAAATAATCGTTAAATAATTCAAATTACTTTTTTTCCCTACCTGGGGCAGGGATGATGCCAGCAAGAGGGAGATTTGGAGCCAGATGGAGAAACAGCAGGGACTGGATGGGAGGTCGCAGCTCTGCTGTGCATAATGGGAGTTCTCTTGTTGCCCAAAGTCCCTTTTATTTCAGAAGATGCACTCAGGGATGAGCAGTTTAAGAAGGAGTGTGCTGCTGGGAAAAGAGGCTTGCATTACATAACGGCTGTAACTGGGAGTGTTTGGAGGGATTTTCCTTAAAGGGGAATCACTACCACCCTCCCCACCCCCACCCCCATCATCTGGTGAGCACATGTTGTGTGTGGGGCCTTGTTCCAAGTGCTTTTTTTATTTTTAAATTTTTTTAAAAAAAATCTTATTATTGGTTAATCACTTATAGTATGCCAGGCACACAGCTCTCATTTAATCTTTGCCATATCCATGTGAGATGGATAGTAGTATAGTTTGCACTTTATAGGTATAGAAATTGAGACTTAGCGTGGCTGGTCACCAGGATGTGAACCTGATTCTGCCTGTTGCTGGGTCCATGCTTCTGACCCCCTCACCGCACCATCTCCCAGGTCCCAAGGACCCTGCGGTGCCCATGCCTTTCTCCTCTCCCTCTGAGCCCATTCCCTGGGGTAAGAGAGGGATGAACCCAATTCTTGCCAACATACGCTTTCTGGTGACCTTGATTTCCTGGTTGCATCTTCACAGTTTTGTCTCTTCATCTTTTCTGTGTTTTTAGGCGAGCACCCCCAGGCAAGTGCAAATATAAGCCAGTGCCGGTGAAGATCACCAGTAAGCGAATCCAATTCAGGCCACTTGCTGGTGAGTTTCTCTCTGAGTCTTAATCATCAACCTTGACCTTGAGCTGCAGGCAGTGCCTTCATCAAAGACACTATAACCACAGGGTGGAGGGACTTGGTTTTTTCCCTAAGGGTTATCTTTTGGATGAGGATTGTCACTTGTGGCTCAGTCTGTACATCTCCCTGAAATACCAGAGTGAGGGGGAGAGACACCTGCCTCTACTGTGGACCAATTGTCCTCTAATCATTCATTCATTTTTAAAAAATATTTTTAGTTGTAGATGGGCACAATACTTTTATTTTGTTTATTTAGTTTTTTTATATGGTGCTGGGGTCAAACCCAGTGCCTCATGCATGCTAGGCAAGTGCTCTACCACTGAGCCACAACCCCAGCCACATTCATTCATTTTTTTCTTTCATTCATTTATACAGTCATATATTGATTCATCTGGCATCAGTTATTTAGTGCTTACTTTGTGATGAGCACTGTGGTAAGCCCTGGAGATACAATAACAGACCTTTAAAATCTTTGACCCATAGGATTTTAGAGTCAAGTGGGTGGAGGGATAGCAAACAAATAAATATAACCGTGAAGTTCTCAGAAGTCCAGGGCACTGAGAAGATACTCTCATTAACATGAGGAATTCTTCCCCCAGACAGAGTGGAGACAGGAAAGATTTAAAGAGGAGGGATACCATCTTAAGGGAAATATTCCAGAGCCATATATCTCTGGAGTGACCCTATCAAAAAAGGAAGATATGTGGATCAAGGTCATTGAAGGGAATTTTTGTATTTACAAGGGTTTGGGAGGCTGAGGAAGGAGGATTAAAGTTGGAGGCCAGCCTCAGCAACGTAGCGAGACTTTGTCTCAAAAATAAAAAAGGGCTGGGGATGCAGTTTAGTGGTAGACTAGCCCTGGATTAAATCCCCAATACCACAAAAAACATTAATGAAAAGAATTAGGATTAAAGAATCCTTATACAAGCCAGGTATGGTGGTGCATACCTGTAATCCTAGCTACTCAGGAGGTTGTGGCAGGAGGATTGCTTGGGCCTGGGAATTCAAGGCCATCCTGGGCAACATAGTGATACCCTTTCTCTTAAAAAAAAAAAAGTCCTCATACAGTTACAAGTTTTCTGGGTGGTGCTTCTTTTATAGTTGCTTTTAGGACTTAGATTTCTCACTAAATAAATGCTTCTCTTCAGTGACAGTCTTGGACTTGCTAAAGAAGCAGTCAGAGAAAGCTGCTAGAAGATCATCCAGTGCAACATCAGCTTCTAGCCCACACCAGGCTTCATCTCAGAAAGGCTTCTCCAAGAAGCCTGCTTCTCCCACAAGCAGCAAGAAGATGCCACAAAGGCCTAGTACAAAGAAGAAAGCCAGAGTGTGGTCCCCAGGTCCCCAGAAGATGAGGAAGAAGAACCTGCAAACCCACCGCGGGGGGATGAGGCAGTTGGCACAGCAGAGGCCATCAGGCGGAAGTCTCCCTTGACCTTGTGGTCAAAGTCTGTGTGGATGTGGCAGCAGGATGAGAGAGCTTGACTCAGGGCCCATGTGATTTGTCTCTCCCTGGGAAATCTCATTGTCAACTGAATGAAGGAATGCACCTTGCCTTGTATGCAGTGCTTCTAACAAGAGAGCATGTCCCACCTCACCTGGGCTTCCATGCACCAGTCTGTTCCCTGGCTTGCAATCCCACTAGACCTCCCAATCCCATCTTGTTAATGCCTTCAACCTGAGATAATAAATCGATATTTACTCAAATGGACACATATCCTTTGATCTCTTGGATATTTGTTTGGCATCAGGAAATCTAGCATGCCTTACCAAGCTTGCCCGAGAATCATACTGAGCTCTCTTGCCACATGCAGGGATCAGGAGGAGGCCTGTGAATGACAGGCTTCTAAGGAAAGCCCTCTAAACGGCCTTCTGCTTTCCTCCAGTCTGAGCTGGTTAAAAGTAGGCTCACTTCTAAACCTCCAGCCCCTCCTGTTTGACCTTAGTGAAGGGCACAGTAAACACAACTACATTCTACTTGAGTACCTCTTATGTACCAGATTTAAATACTTCATCTTGAAATCTCCATACCTGGCTTCTTATGTGTGACCATGGATCTTTTGAAGATGAAGAAAGTGTGGCTTCATGAGGTTGCCTGGCCTGACCACAGTGAGGAGGGAATGGAGAACAGATCACAGTTAGACTTGAACCACCTGCTGTGTATCTGCCTCCCTGGATGGCCTTCAATAAAGAGGTTGTGGCTTTTGAATAAAGTACTGGTGAGGGGCTAGGGCTATGGCTCAGGGGTACAGCACTTGCCTTGCATGTGTGAGTCACTGGGTTCCATCCTCAGCACCACATTAAAAAAAAAATAAAATAAAGATCTTGCATCCATCTACAACTAAAAAAAAATTTAGAAAAAGTACTGGAGAAATTAAGTTCTTAAATTTGTTAAGAAATTAAGAGGGCCAGGCTCAGTAGCACAAGCCTGTAATCCCAGTGACCGAGGAGGCTGAGGCAGGAGGATGATACACTTGAGGCCTTAAGAAACTTAGATCCTGTCTCAAAATAAAGGGCTGGGATGTGGCTTAGTGGTAAAGTACTTCTGGGTTGAATCCCCAGTACACCCCTGCCCTAAAATACATAAATAAAAGGAAAGTCTCTATGGTATAGCAAAGTCAAAATGTATTCAGCTTTCATACAGCCTAGCCTAGGGTGTTGAAAAGTTCAGAAAGTCAAAACGTACATATATGCAGGTGCTTGCTCTTTTCAGAGACCAGGCAGGGAACAAGAGGATAGGTCTTGGTTTCAGGGAAATGGAATTAGAATGCTTCAAAGATCTCCTTTTTAATAATTCTGTTCCTTTGATGGCAGTTCTGGTATTAAGGTATTTGATGATCTGAAATGACTTTGCAAAAAGGCATTTAGTGTTAGTGAAGTTCTGACATGTTTGCCATAATTACGGATAATCTTTTTGTACCAGTGTGTCCTATTTCCCAAAGGCACTCTGAACACATCACCTCCACAGCATTCCTAGCAGCAGATTGCGCAACCACAAACAACAAAATAACCAACAAAATATGAATGTGTTGAGTATGTTTCTTCAGAGCTCAAATCTTGCCAGCCAAGATACAAAGTCTTACAGTTGCAGAGCTAATTCAATTAGCTAATTCAATTTAAGGAGTAAGTTTCTTTGCTTTTTGCAGAGTTTTAAGGTTATGTTGGGGAGATATTTGATTTCATCTCAGAGAATTTGATGCTTACTACTTGCCAGGCACAGAACTCCTGGAGACCCACAGGTGAAAAGAGTTCACTTACAATTGTTTGTCTGGTGTGAGCACAGGTTAAGAATTAACTCGAAGATAAGGTCACAGGACTCGATAAACCTGCACCATTCAACAGAAAGATAACCTGAGCTCTAAAGGGGAGTCACAGATGTAACTCGAAAATTTCTAGTACCCACATTTAAAAACTAGGTAAACTTAATTATTCATTTCATTTCCTCCAATATATTCAAAAATATTGTTTCTGTAATCAATTAAAAATTAACAGTGACATAGTTGATATATATACATGACATATATATATATATATTTAACAGTTTTGGTTATAAATTTGCTAAATCCGATGTGTACTACACTCTTTTGGCCCCTCTCAATTCGGGTTCTCCACATTTCAAATATTCCAGGGCCATAAGTGACTCTTGGCGACCTTACACACAGCCCTGCATCAAGCTCTGGACCGAAGATCTGGGAAATGAAATCTCGAGTCGGGGAAAATTCATGTGATCACAAAAGATTCTTGGCATTCTCCTTTGGTGATTCTGTAGTTCCGCGGTTTTCCGCGGTTTTCTGGAATTCAGGAGAAAACGAAGAAAAGAGAAAGGCTGCGAGCACTGGCTCCCCAGGCAGCCAGGGTTCTATTTTTGGGAGTCGCTCCCTGTCCTTCGGAAAGACGGGACCTTGGACCCAGGCTGGACTCGCACGCTCGGTTGCCACGTGTCAGCCACAGCGCCGGCGGACGTCCAGGCCAAGCTGGCCACTCTCCCGCTGGCGAAGGGCGTGGGGGACGCCCCTGCGGCGGTGGGGACAGGCGATGAAGAGCGATGCCATAGCGCCGCCCGCCGACCGCATGGCGTCACTGCAGCGCCTGGCCCGCTCTGCTCCCGCGCGGCCAGGATCACAGGCGTTGAAAACAAGCCCGCGAAACCTCACACCTCCGTTTCCGGTGTTGTGGACTCTGGGTCAGGCTGCAGAGCAAGATTTTTTTCTTTTCTTTTCTTTGTTTCCCTTCTTTTTCTTGCTTTTGGTGGCATTCAAGCCTTTTCTCTTCCAGGTAACTTGTAAGCACATTAGGGATACTAACATCCATTTCGGTATGAATAATATTGTCAAAGTAAATGGCCAGGAATCTCTTTGTCCGTTTCGGCGTTTTTACTTTTTTTTTTTGGTGTGTGTGTGTATGTGGTTGTTTTCTTTTCAAGTCTGATATTTGAAGAAGTATTCAGTGAGTACAAGGCCTCTGCAGGGATGGAACTTGCAATCCTTGGTTTACAAGGCCAGTGCTCTTAACAACTGAGCTATGAAGCCCACTAACCCCTGGCTATAGTAGAATTAAAAAACATTGAAAATAACATTGCTTTAGCTGTCAGGCAGTGAATGACCCAGGGCCATTATCTATTATAAGGGCTAGGAAACGCTGAAGACTTAATTCTTACAACATGATGGTAAATGGGGGAAAAAACCCATTCAAAATCATATGTTTGTGATAAATCATAAGTATGTTATGCACACAAAGACTGGAAGGGAAAATGCAAAAATGAAGTTGTGTTCTGATCATAAGTTACATTTATGCCTTTAAAAACCCTCTGATCTTGTTTCTATGAAAAATTGTATGAAGTTTGACATTTAAAGGGAAGCTTATGGGGGTGTCTTTCTCCCAATGAATTATTGATCATGAATGAATGAATTGATTCAACTCATTTGTTGACTACTCATGTAACACCAGATGAACTGGATCAAATAACAAAGTTCTGTCCTTGCTCATTTTTTAATGGTTGGGATTGGGAACCATGCCTCATTCCCTTTTGCTTAATGAACCATTTATTAAAGGAACAGATGTCCCAGTACATCTATTCATGTGGAATGAGAGGAGAGTGAATATCACGCTCTCCCAGTGGTTAGCAGGTCCTTCTCTTTGCTTTACCTATCTGCTGAGTCTCTCAGTGAGATCTTGCTGAGCCCCTGCTTAAAGCTGCACCACCCTCCTTTATCAAGCTCTTTTTATCCCAGAAGGCTTAACCTTCTTCATACTAGATAATGTGTTTATTATGTTTATGACTTTTCATTTAGCTCTCCTAGTCAGGTGTTTAAGGGCAGGGGCTTTTAGCTGTATTTCTAGCACCAAGAACAGTGTGGCACATAGTAGATGCTCCATAATCGTTGAATGAATGATGTCTATGATAATGTTAATTTACTAAGACAGGAGAAATCAGGGATGTGCTTTGGGAGATGTCTTCTCATTGTTCTCCCTCATTTCCACTTCCTCTGCTTCCCCACCCGAGTTGGAATTTTGTAACACCTTTAGTTTGCTTAGCTTGTCTGGATTTTTCTTTGCCCTCTTTCGCCTGACCTTGCTCTTGCCATTTATTGCTTAGTGCATGACTTTGCTGCCCCCTTTTGCTTCAGGAGCTTACAGGCCTTATTCTAGGCAGGATAAAGACTATATCCCTAGTGTGACAGCTTTTCTAGATTAAATTGGAAGGGTTTGTTAATTATGTCTTTTGTTGGTTGGGAATTGTGATTGATGTGACAAAGGTCAAACTGTCTTATATGAAAGGGATTGGGCAGAGTCTCAGGAAGTAGGAGTGGGGGTTGTGGTTTTGTCAGAGGGCGGAGGCCCACCATGAAACTGAGGCAGCGTAGAAGCTGCCCTTCAAACCCCAATTCTTGCAGTCATGCTAGAAAGATTTCAGACATGTTGCTCAGAGTAACAGGCATGAGTTTATTCGAAAGCATAGGAAAGGGGAGAAAGGGACTCCTCTTAGGAGAGAGATGGTGCATCTCTCCTGCACTTCACTTTTATTGAGTGAGTGGGGAGTCCCAGGGAAGTTTCCAGACAGTTCCACCCGGGTCCACCTCTTGACTTTTGACTGATAGCAGAATGATACCAGACTTTCCAGTCCCCACTGCTATCACAACTCTAGGTCACTTTGGCCCAGGCTGGCGGGTTCTAATTGGAACCTCCTGTTCTTATTTTATGGGTAGGGGGAATTAGTCTTATCTCCCTGAGTTCTGGGATTTGGCCTGTGTGAGGGTCACAAAAGTCCCCCCTTTCAGGATCACTTGTGTACTTTCATTGGCTTTTAGGGCCTGCATTTCTCCTGTACATACCACATAGATTGTCTAGGAATGTAACATATCCTGTCTAGTAAGCCAGGTAGGGCTGCAGGTAAATGGCTTTTTAAAAGAGAAAGCGTGTGGGCCCATTTTATAGAATTGTTTCCTTAACCTTACGTTCCCACCACTCAGGTCTGTCTGTTCCCTAGCAGCTTTACACAAAGGCTAATGAATTTCATTCCAGAAGTTTCTGTTCAGCCCAGTTCCCAAGGTCAGCATGTACCCAAGTGTGTATGTATGACAGACAGCTTAGTTCACAAGTTCAGTTATGGAAGCGCCAAAATCTGCTTAACAAGAGGCTCCTGACTCCAGTTTAAGTGTCCTGAACCACTGCTATTCCACTTTGGTTTTTATCCATGACAAAGAAAAAGGACATGGAAAATAGTTAAGTCCAAAGCACTTCCCTTGGGTGTTTTATGTGTTAAAGGATCTTCTTTTGCTTCAAAGTAAGCATTTTCTTTGCTTTCTTGTCTGCTTACATTCTCTCCTTTCTGTCAACTGCACCTGCTCACCTCATAGAAACTCCCACAGTCCCCAGGTGGGGCAAAAGTAGGACAGAGCCCAGAATGATCCTCCCTCCTGCTTGGTGTTGGGAATACTCCAGCTCTCCCTTGAATCAAGGTCCTGAGTCTCCTCCTGGGAGCAGATCATCTACTGTCTAGTCCAAAGTCGATTCAAGGTCAGAGGATATGAGAGTATAAGGGCCAGGAGGAACCTCTGAGCTCATCTAATGGCATGAGCTACAACTCAGGAAGGGGAAAGGACTTGCATCACATTATGCATTGAAGACCTGGGTTTCTGCACTTTTCTATGGGTTTTGTCTTCTGAGAGTTGGTCAAAGAAAATTAAAAAACAAAAGCAAAACTATAAGCCACAAACACAAAAAGCAGCAACCAAACAAAATCAGAACCCATAAAAATACTTTCTGGTTCTAGCTCATCTTTTGCTGAGAGGTAACAGGCTGCACAATTTTCAGAATTGGGGCTTCAGTTTCAGAGGGTCCTAGTTCCCAGCCCAGCTCTGCCCCTTGCTGATCCTGCAAGTTACCTAACTTGGAAGCTCCTGTTCTTTATCCAGGAGGTGGGCTAAGAGAGTTTGCATGCTCAGAGTAGTTGTGAGCATGTGCAAACCTAAGTCGTTTTATTCTGCTTTGTTTTAAAGATATTACATTGTTTTACAAAAATCATACATTGGGCAAGTTTCTTGGTGCCATTTTTCTAATTGCTCAGATGATCATTAGCATTTTTTTAGCATTAACATGTTTCTTAATTAAGGTATGCATATGTTTTAGATATCATGTGGTTATTGCACACTGAGTAGACTACAGTATAGTGTAAACAAAACATCACACTGGGAAACCAAAAAGATTGTGTGACCGCCTTTATTATGACATTTGCTTTATTGCCATGATCTGGAACTGAACCTGCGGTGCCTCTGAGGTGTGCCTAGATGTGATGCCATGTGTGAAGAGATCAGGAGAGGGCCGGCCTTGCCTCTCTTTCCCTTATTGCCCACCTGGATCTGTATGGTCAGGTCCATTTCCTGCCTTCCCAAACATAGTCAATCCTTCCACCTTTCTGTCCTTCCAGGAACCCTATAGCACTCACTCTTCCCTTTATCCCTTGGACAGTCTCTCCCAGAAAACATGATAACATAAAATAATAAAAACTCTCCCTTGACTCCAATAACTTGTCTCCACACATTGCTTCTGCTCCTTACCTCCCCCTCTTTTCACTCCCTCCATCTCTCTTTTGTTATGGTTTTGATCTGGAAGGTCCCCCAAAAGCTCATGTGTTGAGGCTGGTCCCCAATGCAGCAGTGTCCAGAGGTTGGGCTTTGGGGAAGTGATTGAATCATAACAGCTCTGACTTCATCAGTGGATTAATCCATTTGATGGATTAATAAATTGAATGGACTGCTCGGAGATGGTGGCCACTGTAGTCAGGTGGACGATGATTGGGGCAAGTAGGTCACTGCATGTGTGCTTTGGGAACTACTTGTCCCTGGACCCTTCCTTTCTGTCTCTCTATTGCTCTGTCTCCTTCTCAGTCTCTCTGTTCATCTCTCTCTTTCTCTCTCTCTGCTTCTTGGTTGCTATGAGCTGAGCAGCTTTGCTCCGCCACAGTCTCCCTGCCATGATGTTCTGCTTCACTTAGGCCCAAAGCAGTGCAGCCAGATGACCAAGGACCAAGACCTTTGAAACCATGAGTCAAAATAAACTTTTCCTCCTCTAAGTTGTTCTAGTCACAGGAATAAAAAAAACTAACACATCTGCCCCCACAGCTCCACTGAAAATTTTCTCACTGGTCACTGGTCCAGGTCAAAGGCGACCTGGATAAAACCTTGGTGTAATACCGTTGAGTACTCCTCTCTTCCCTCCCCTCTCCTGCTGCCCCCAGGCCTGCACTTCCCAGGGTCCAGCCCTCTCTCAGGAGCCTGATTCTCAACTTTCACAGACTCGCTCTCCACCAAGCAGAGGTCAAGCATAGGGCACCTGGGGCAGCAACTTGCTCTCCCCCTGCCAGTGTAGTGACTGGTGAGCCAAACCAGGTGTGGTCCTGCACGAATAGTGGGGGAATGGACATTCTTTAGAGAATTGGTGGATCATGGGGACCAAAGCTAAGGAAAAGGAACAGCAAATCCAGCAGCTCACCTTCTTCCTTTTCAAAATGGGCATGCTCGTGATGATGATGACAATCATACTATCGTGTGTGAGTATCTGTGAAGGATAAATGAAACGATGCACGTAAGTTCCCAAATCTGGGGACTGGTACATCCATGCCAATTACTTTTATTATTAGTTGTATCTGGAGTGTTGTGTGCAGCTGTCTTGTTGCAGGAGGTCACTTGCAGAAACAGGAGTGGCGAGAGGCACAGGGAGAGAGGAAGACCATGGGACTTGGGTCTAGAGCCCCATGGGTGTAGCCAAAACTGCTCCCAGACACCTGTTGAATGAGACATTATCACCCTCCTCCGGGTGCTGATACAGGGGTCAGTGAGTCATGTTCAGAAAGGGGAGGTTCTCTCATCTCCCAAAAGACCTCGGATTAGAAGGAACTTTATCAAAGTCAAACAGGCAAGTGTTCAACGAGGCCAAGAGGGAGATCAGCTTTCAGTGGATGCAGCTGCTTTCTGTCATGTTCTCTCCTCTTTGCAGCATTTGGTATGGATTTCTAACTCCCATGTTCCACAGAGAGTGAGGTGGGCTCTTGGGATTTTTGGTGGTAGAATGAGTAGCTGGAAATAGTTGATTCACAGATAGAAGTGCTGTTGAGACCGTGAGGGAGATCCAGGAAATTCTTCAACTTTTGGGACAGTCCTAAGAGACAGAGAAACTAGCCACCTCTCATAACATCTCTAATGTAGGGTGCTGTGGCATATGCCTGTAATCCCAGAGATTTCGAGGGCTGAGGCAGGAGGATCTCAAGTCCAAGGGCAGCCTTAGTAATTTAGTGAGGCCCTAAGAAACTTAGTGAAACAGTGAACCCTTGTCTCAAAAATATAACAAAAGGGCTGGGGATATACCTCAGTGCTAAAGTTCTCCTGGGTTCAAACCCCAGGGCCGAAAAACCAACCAACCAACAACAAAACAAACCAACCTCATCTCTTATGTGTCCTAAGAGCACAATGGGCTGGTGTAGGAGAAGAGATGGCCTCTAGTCCAAGGGGTCTGGGAATCTAAGGCAAAATCGCAGCACTTCAGCACTTTACAGCTCATCTAGCACCAGAGGTCTTAATTCTGCCTATACCTTAGGCTTACCTGGATGCTTTAAAAAAAAAGTCCTTGAGGCCTCAGAGATTATGGTCTAATTGCTTGGGGAAGGACCTAGGCATTTTTTTTTAAAGCTCCCCAAGTGATTTTATTTGCAGCTAGGGTTGAGACTCACAGGCCTAACAAAGCTTTTATCTTATAAATGAATGAGTAGAAGCTTTAAATGTGTGAATAACTGAATCATAACAAAGACCATCTAGTAGTGTATGAATCACAGGGTCTGAACTCAAACCTAGGGCTCCTCCATTACCCTACAGCAAGCAGTTCCCTTTTAGCACCAACTCTTTGGATCAAATTCCTTATAGAAAATGGCTACAGTCTTTATGTCTTTAAGTCTAAATCTGAATCTATTATTTGAATAGTGTTAGCATACTGTAGCAGGGTTGTTGACAATTAAGTCTGTTCCAGAATTCTTCTTACTTGTGGTCTCAGAGTCTAGAGGTGATGACAAGCTCTGGCTTTGAGGTCAGAAAAACCTAGTCACCTATGGTAGTTCTTTCACTGCCTTATCTATTAAGCTCTGTCGGAGCAATTTGTGTGTTTAAAGTGATAGTAATTCTTTCTCCTTATCTTTTTCTTTCATGTATACTTGATTTCTGGATATGAAGTTCTCAACCAGGAATGATTTTGCACTGCTGAGAACATGTGGCAATTTCTAAAGATATTTTGATTGTTTTAACAGGGGTGGGGATAGGCGCAGTGGTGGGTGCTTCTGGCATCTGGGTAGGTCAGGGATACTAACTAAACGTTCACAGTCTTTAAGGCAACAAATATGTATCTCACCCAATGGTGCCAAGGTCAAGAAATCCTAGTCTAGATATTTGCAAGGAATTGGGAGCTTGAAGGCAAGAACTGTTGGGTGGAAATAAGATAATTCCACTGGTGAGGCAAGGAGCAATGACTGGAGGGGATTGTGAGCAGCGCATCTCCAATCCCAGTTGCCCCAGAGGAAGGACTTTGCATCTTTTCCATATGAGTGGCTGTGGCAACCTGCAGACGATAATAACACTTTATGCCCTTTGGAGGTGCTGCCAGGATAATCTTGTACCCAAAGTTTAGAAACACTAGTCTCAATGGTTAAATAAAGACAAGGCAATTGCATCAGGTCCCATGGGAGGCTGTCTTTCTCCTTGGCTGTGCTCTGGGCACCTGGGGTTTGCACTAGCCTGCCTCTCATGAGCTCATCATTTATAAATGACAGCCTCCAAAGCAAGAAAGCATGAAACAGAGTTGGCAAGGGAAAAACTTAGCTTTCTTGCCATTGCCTTGAATTTTATTTTAAAAATAAGATGAACATAATCCTGTTAGGGAAACTCTGTTGTGTGACTAGAGAAGAATATGTATAAAATTTCATGTGAGCACAAAACATTTTGGTCCGTTGTTACCTCGGAAATTTAATTTGGCTGCTGTTAAGAGAGTGGTCACTAGGTGGCGCTAGGTCACCACACGAGAGGACGCTCCTGCCCTAGACCCAAGTTATTCACGTCAGTCTTGGAGTGCAAAGGCCCCGCAGTGAAAAATTGAGTATCAGGAAAGATTCAGTTCTTAAAATAAGTCAGCAGCCCAGTGAGGCAAATAGTACCATGGCAGGTACATTTTCTTGCTTGAACTGATAGAAAAGGGCACTTTCTGCCCACAGGCTTTGGCTACAGATATAGAATGATGAAAACACACCATTAAATGAAACCATGCCTGGCCAGAGAAGCAAATGAGAACCAGCTGGGACACAGTCCTAGGTCTGGGATATGGCACTGACCACGCTGTGTCCAGACTGAATGGCTCTGTCACCCAGGCACGGTTTTCACTGGTATTTGGGCACTGAGATGTGAGCTTGGGGCGGATTGTTGTGTTAATGGGAGGTTTTAACGTGGGGACATTTTTCGTGATCTGGTTGGCTCTTGCTCAGTTGTGAGAGGCTGGCCCTATATGTAAGAGGTAACACCACCTTCCCAAGCCTCTACTTTTCACCGGTAGCATAAAGATCACTCTAAGGTAGCAACATGGAAATGGCCTGAGTCAATGAACACAGGGACAAGGGCATCGTCTGTGGTGATGGGGCTGGTAAGCTCACTCACGGGGGCCTTTGCCATGGCTGCCTCACTGGGGGCTCTCTGACCCAACTGTGTGGGTTTTGGAATCATTGGACCCTTTGCGAGTTCGGTCATCTGACCACTTTTGTCCATACTGGAGCCACCACTGTGAAGTCCTGGGTGGGGTGTTGCTTTAGAGAGGGTGGGGAGGAATGGGGTAGAAAGGTGACATAGGAGTCAATAGTCTTGCATACCAACTCTACCAACTTTTCAAGTTCTGTGACCTTGGAAATCTAATTTCACTTTTCCTGTGCTCATACCTGTAAAATTTGGATAGGGTGAGCAGGAAAGTTGCAAATGAGCTGTTCCAAAATGAGTCCACATCTCTGGGAAATGGCAAAGGCTTAAAAATAAAGAGGACAGACAGTCATGCCTGACCTCAGAAGAGCTGTTGAACCCAGAGAGGGGTCTCAGGAGTAGAGGTGGGCAAATGCCATTCCCATTTTTTTTTTTTTTTTTTTTGCTTATGGCTGCTCTAACTTGATCCCTACCCATGCTTAATACATTGTTACCACATATTGTCTGGCTCTTCAGTTTACTGGCTTGGAATAATGTAATGATGACTATCAGGGATGGAACAGCAAGCGTGGTACCAGCACTCTGGACATTAGCATCCTGCATTTGCTGCTCAGAACCCTTGGCAAGGTAAATGTTATGACATTGAGGGACATGTGAGGACACAAAGGCAAATCACAGCTAGAAGTCCTAGCTTGGAAAGCTTTGTTTTTATCCTAGGCCCCACACATTTATTATGTTAGAAATAGCTGGGACTGGACTGGGTGTCTCAAAGGATGGCTCTCCTACTGGCCAGTTATGAACTTTGCCAACAGGTGTGGGGGATGAAAGCCTATTGGTCCAGCAGCGAGTGAACTCCCATCTTTCCTCATTTGGTTTAGACCAGACCAGAGCCCTAACCACTGGGTCACTCAACCAGGTCTTTCTGGACCAGTGACTCTTTAGGGCTGAACACTCACCTTTCTGCAGTGACAAAGGAGTGGGCCACCAATCTCCTGCATCTTCTGACTTCAAAGCACTGGGCTTAACATGGTTCTTGAAACAACTTATTTCCAGCTTGTTGGCATCTTGCTGTCTGATGATCCTTGTCCTAGTCCCTCCTAGAGTCACCACACATTGTCAAGAGCAAAGCTTCCCGGAACAGGGCCCCTGAGCTTTGCAATATAAAGTACATTGGTCGACTTTGCTTGTGTCCTAAGAGGTTTGTCCCTTGTCATTCTATGTCATCAATTTCAGGAAGGGTGACTGGGAAAGGGAACTAATATTTGTCAAGGGCACACTATGGTTTAGATACTTACTGGGTACTTTCTATATGTTATCTAACTCTATCACCCACCCTGTCAGGTAGCTATAGTTAGCTCTGAGTTAGTGACATCTTCAAGGATGACTTTGTCCCTAGTCATGCAGCACATGTACTTGGATTGTGAGCTCAGATCTGAGCTCTTCCTAGCACATCTTATTATTGAAGTTTATGCCTTAATCAACACATAGTAGTCATTTAATGACTTTTTCTGCAGAAAGTACCATTGTAGGTAACCAAAAGGGATGCAAGGAAGAATAGGCCATGATCCTTGCCCTTGGGAAATTACAACAGAGTGGAAAACCTACCCAGATGTGAGTTAATGAATGACCTAAAGAAGGGTCACAATGCCCAGTAAGAGGAAATGATGTTGTTACAAGACTCCAGGGGAGGAAGGGAGAGCTGGGTGGTAAGTGGAGGCTTGTGGAGAAGGTGGGAAACTGAGTTAGTTGTTGAAACACGATCAGATGTACATGTGGGTGGACTCAGAGATTAGACAGATCACAATGGACACAGGCCCACAGGGTGAGTTCCCAGAGGATCCTATAGTGAAATAATTGGGTTTTTCTCATTTTTCAAAAACATTTCTGTGTTGCTTTGCATGATGCCTTGCACATAATAGAAAGTAATTTTTTGGAGGGTGGGGATCGAATTGATGGTCTCCTGTCTACCTTTTTTAAAACAAGCTCTGGTAAGAGGACCAGGGACCTGCTTTCTCCTAGTTTTCATCCAAAGTTTTCCTTTGTTTATCTCATACTCTTTGATTGACTCCACACTCTCTGTGAGAGGTTAAGCCATGGAAAACATAAACATGAATCAGACACTGATTCTGTCCTCAGGGAGCTTTAAGCTCTGATTTGAATTAAAAATTTTTTTAAATGCTATAAGAGAGGAAAAATGAAGTGCTCCGTGAATTGAAGCAGTAGGAACCATGACTACAGAGGAATACCAGGAAGGCTTTGGGGAGGAGGTGGCTTGGCCTTGAAAGAATTTGAGTTTGGCTGTAGACACAGTCTAGGTGCACTTACTAGGTATTTATTGAATGAATTGATGAAAGTTGAATAGACTAGGGTTAAAGGAGTGTGATGTCATCTGATAAGGTGACCAGAAAGGACAAGTCTAGATAATGATTCTTGTGTGCCAAGCTATGTATGTGTTTACACTTAAACCTCATGACGGCCCTAGGATACAGCCCCAGGATTTCCCAGTTTACACATGGAGAAGCAGAGCCCCGGAGAGGATAAATGACCTGCTCAAAGTTTCACAGTGTGTAAGTGGTGAGCTGAGATTCGACCGCAGGCTGCCTTGCTAGAAGACTGAGTGCCAGGCAAAGAAGTAGGATCTTTCATATACTCCATCAGCCTGGTCAAACATACCTGAGCACACACCTCCGTTTTCATCTCCTCATCCCCTGTTGTACCTTCCCCTGGCTCCCACTTTTTACTCCTATGTTCATCTTCTCCTTCCTGAGGCTGGAGATGGTATTTGGAGTCAGCAAGTAGCACCAGGAACCTCATGCAGAATTCCCGGAGGAAGCACAGGCTATTTCTCAGTATAGACGTAGATGGTGGGTGATAATTACAACTGCTTACAGCAACTGGTCTCAGTTTAACTGTAGCCCTTCCCCAAGTTGTGCATTTTGGTTTTGTAGACATTGCAGCATGGTAGTAATGCCAAAATAATTAGGATAGAGATGAGCCCTGCAAAATCCGGGATCTGGGATCAGATTTTTCCTTTTCTGCGTCTGGTTTTTTATGGCCACTGATGCGTGGGCCACTCTGCGCGTCTGTGTTAATAAGAGTCAGCACATTGGTGAAGTGACTCATCACGCCCCTGCAGGGCAGAACCTGGGGATGCAGGCGCTAAAGGGGCTGGGACAACACTGAGGTTCGTTTCCCACAGCTTATTCTCTCACATAGAGCGTGAGGTCACTAGGTAAGTGGGAAATGAACAAAGGAGAACTTAAGAGAGAAGTCAGGAGAAAGCATGTCTGAGGATTTGTGTCTGGAGAAGACAAGAAGCCAGAATATTCCACATATTTTGATATATATTTTAAGAGCTTATGTTGAACTCATTTAAAGTTATGATGGTTTTCTCACAACTAAGATGATGTTGGGTGATGCTGCTTGATTTGGTTGGCTTTATGCATGAACTTTAACAATGACATCAATGTGAGAACGAATCACACAGCAGGAACAGGGCCAGATGTTGGAGAGTTACCCATGCCTGAGGCCTGGCCCCTCCCTCAGGGGATCCTAGCCAAGCAGAAGAGATAGATGCATGAGCGAATGGCTCATTGCCATGTGCCTGAGATGGGTATAGAACAGTGGGGAACACAGAGGAGGGGGTTTTTGGCCACCATGTGGTTGCACCCTAAGGGTCCTACTTGAGGCTCAGCAGGTGGCTGTGGACTGTGCATTGGACCATCACCATGTATGGCAGAGGGCAGACTCTGTTTCGGGTGGCAGGGCTCCTGAGTGCCTATCTCACCTCCTGCTGATGAAATGGTGATGTTTCTGGGAATCTTAACTCTCACTGACCTCTGTCTACTGTGGACTTAGCTCAGTTCTCTGCCTTTTCTGTTAGCAAAAGTCAGCGGCCCATCAATATTCCCTCTGTTGGAAGGTTCCCTGAGAAACTTAACAAAAGCATTCCATAGTGAGGCCAATCCTTGGGGCTGTGGTTATAGGGAAGCTTTGAGAGACTGTGTAGTACATCAGAGCCCAATCCTGCAGCTCAACCTGGCTACACATTACAACCACCTGAGAGCTTTCAGAAGGTACTCACTTGCTGGAGTCCTGCACTGTAAGGGCAGAACCAGCATCTGGGGCATGGGTGGGGCCTGAGCATCCCTTCCATTTTTCGTGCTCCCCAGGGGGTTCTAGAGGCAGTCAGGGTGAAAACAAGTTCTTGTCAAAAGCCTAGTGGGAAAGAGGCTCCCCAACGTTGTTTGCTTTTCAGTAGGCACCTGATGGGTGATCATTGCTGAAAGAGCCTCACACTGATTTGCCAGAGAGTTTCCTGAATCCTCTCATGAGATTTTAGTATGTGTTTGGAAGAGGTTAGGCCATTTGTCTCTTTTTATGTTTTGGTGAACTCTGAAAGCTTGTTGCAAAGATGAAGTAACCTCATGACTATAAACCACAGTCAACACAAAACATAGCTTCTTACCTGTAGAACAGGATCATAACAAAAGAAAAAGATGTGGGATTAATTAACGTAAGAACTAACCATTTATTAAGTATTTACCTCCCCTCATATCCTCACCTACACTTATTATTTGTATTCTTGATGATTGCCATTCTGACTGGAATAAGTCGAAATCTCAATGTAGCTTTGGATTTGCACTTTCCTAATTGCTAGAGATGTTGCAATGTATTTTCATGTATTTACAGACCATTTGTATTTCTTTTGAGAAGTATGTTCAATTCTTTTCTGGGTTTTAAACTTTGGAAAAGGTATTTGACCTTTATATAACTTAGCTTTCTCTTCTGCAAAACAGGAGTAAGAGATATACCTGGTTCACTGGTTGTTGTGAGGATGAAATTTGTAAATTATACAGAAAATATAAAAATAATGTAAATTATGTAGAATAGTACATGGCAAATAGGAAGACCTTGATGAATGAGGCATTATCCTGTAGGATTGCAACAGGAGCACTTCTACAGTTTTCAGGTCTAGTGATATGAAAAGACCCTGGAATGGTAACACAACAATGACTATGCAGATGCAGGTTGCTGAGCTGTCTGTTTTCTCAGTCACTTGTGGCCTCACCTGGGATACAGATGCTGTTTGGGCATTCTTAGATGTGTTTTTAACCTGCTTGTGTTTTAATCTCATCATTTGGCTAATGGAAAGCTTCTCTTTGCAGAGCTGGTGTGGAGATAAGATCCCACATGGGCTTTCTCAGTGTGTCTTGTCCCAGGCTGGGGTGGATGTTACTAAGGAGGAAGAACACAGCTGGAGGGAGCTGGAGGGGGCAAGGGAGAAGTGGGAATGAGGGCGGGGGGGGGGGGGGTTGAAACTGAACCTTGCTAACATTAACCCTCCTTTTCAAGGTTCCTTTTCTTTAGTTTGCCTGCCTCTCCAGGTTCACAGTCTCCTGCTTGGTATCTGACTTAACGGCAGGATTAAGTGTGCTGCTGGATTCAAGGGACCTTGGTGCAGGTGAGCCATCTGACATTCTTATCTGCATGAAGGGATAAACTGTCCTTGAGGCTAATCCACAAACTAAAGTGTAAAGCTATTCGGCAGGACTCCAGGCATGACTTTATTGGACAAAAGCGAGTACAGTGGCTCTTCATACCTGATAGATAGTTTTGGAAGGACTGATGTGCATATTAATTCTTTTCTTCTACAAAGGGAAATCCACTTGCAGCAGTATTGGCTTGTCTTCAACATGCCTGGATCCATAACTGATGAATAGAAGCGATGGTCATAGAATTCATTTTGAGGGTCTAAACTATAGCCTTGGGGAGCCTGAGCCATTTTCTGATGGTAGTTTGTTCTCTGGCTTAACTGTTCTGATTCTCTCTTTTCCAGCGGGCAATGGGAGTCTTCAGCCTGCTTTCTTTACAGGGGTCTGCAAAGTTAATAAGATGCTTGGAAATTTCTCTGCAGCTACAAATTGGCCCAGAAATCCCTAGTTAGTGGAACTTTGTAAGTGGTGCATAAAATCAGACACAAAACTAAAAAGTGTTTAACAATTCAATCCACTATTTTTGTTTTTGTCTTCATGCTCCCCCTTCCCGCAAACCCCCTACCCACCCAGAGAAGCAAGTGCTGGGGAATCTCATCGACAGAAGAGTAGCAAAATCTGAAGCAGTGGGTAGTGTTGGATGGTACATGTCTAGGAAAAAGTGGAAGTTGGGATAAGCAGTCCCTTCATGCAGTAGTATTCGGGAAGGAAGTCGATTCTGAATTTTCTTTGGTGTGGTTTTTCTAAAGGGAAACAATGATCTTTTACAGACTCTAGAGAAAGGGGTCACCTGAGAAGCTGTGGCATTTAATTGCTATATTATTTCTCATTTAAAGCATTATTTCTTAAGAGACAAACCAAGGAATACTGCCCCTTAGTGATGTTCCATAATAAGGAACTGGTCACTGTGGCTTGGGGGAATCCTGAAGACTCCAGAAGCTCTTGGAGATTTATAATTCATGTTAGCAGCTTAAAGGCTCTGAGAAGTCCTGCAGAGAAGAACCTGGTTTAAATTTGTTTAGAAAAGCACTTTATACGCTTTTTTTTACCATGAAACCATTTTTATGTGTATAATAACTATAAAAACCTGGGTTAAAGTGAGGGGAAGTAGCATTTATTGAGATTCTTTTTTGGGGGGGGCAGGGAGGTACCCGGATTGAACTTAGGGGCACTTGACCACTGAATCACATCCCCAGCCCAATTTTGTGTTTTCTTTAGAGACTGGGTCTCACTGAGTTGCTTAGTGCCTCGCTTTTGCTGAGGCTGGCGTTGAACTCGCAATTCTCATGCCTCAGCCTCCGGAGTTGTTGGGATTACAGGCATTCACCACTGTGCTCAAGCCTTTACTGAGATTCTTTCATTGCAGAAAACTTGCTTGCTAGGTGCTTTATAGATATTATCATAATTATTTTTTATATAAGCTTTCTGAACTACATATTTTCCTTTCCAGATTACAGAAGAAGAGACTGATGTTTAGCAAGGTCAAGGCATTTGCTCAAGGTTACACAGCTAGTTAATGTGCAGCTGAGATTTGAACCTCATTCTGTGCTACCTGGATCACAGCCTCTTTTTACCACACTTCATAACACCTCTCCCATTTTTAATGAAAGAGGCAGGAAGAGGTGGTGGTGCGGAAACACTAAGGGACTTAGATTGAGGGCACTGTCCGGTACAAGTTTATATTCTTTTCTTCCCTGTTGATACAGTCAAGATCATCCACTTTGTAGAAATCTATCTCTGTCAAGAGAAATGCTGGAAAGGTAGCCAGGGCCCATAAACTCAAGGCTGATTGTGATGATGAGCTGGCTGTCCTTGGGCCTGGAGTGCCGTGATGTTAAGATGGCTTAGCAGAAGCCCCACAGCCTTTATGATATCACATCTTAAGCAAGTCTTCCATCTAGTGGTCTCTCTTTTCCATCTGTTAAAGTCCATAGGGTTATGAAATGTACCCCAGTGTCCTTAAAGAATAGTTTTCCAGCGGAAGCCAGTAGGGTAAAGATGACTGGTGAAGCATCCTACTCCCTTGATCACCCATCCTCAGGTACTCCAACTGAGAAGTGCTTCTGCCTAGGGGCCCTCAGGGGAAAGGGGTTGCTCTGGGGCTTGTGGAGCTGATTGCAGGGTTGGGGTCCTCAGGTTGGTGTCCAGAGAACTGAGGATATCACCACCAAGCAAGAAGTCAGAATCTGAGATACTCCTGCCCTCCCAGTGCCTTCTAATTCTCTCCTAGCATGATGTTGATCATCCTGATGTTACAAAGGGGTTGTGCCACTGACCTGGTCTCACAGTGCAGTTTAAAAAGTTCTCCTTTATGTGGCCCATTTAAGGAATTTGTCTAGAATGGGAGATTTGACAGAAACCAATCAGGGATGATGAGCAGCCTTCCTGAGCTCCCTTTCTGCTCTGAAAAACAGGGCAGAAAAGTACCTCTGGCTAAAAAATGTTGGTCATGGGACAGTCTTGAGAATTCAACAGAGAGACCAGTCCTTGACCAATGTATTCAGTTCACCTAAAATGCTTGTGCTTGCTGGGGCTCAGAGACCAATAAAATAAAATCCGATAAAATAAAATACTCCTAGACTTAAAATATTCCTGTACTCAGGGAGGTTAATCTCCCAGGAGGACACGTGTGAACATGTACTTGCAAAGCAGGATAGTAAATGTTTTATGAGAGGAAGTTACATGGGTGGGGAGGTAGGGGGTGGTCAGCAAGAGCCAGAAATCTGAGAAGGCTTTGCAACTGATGCTGGAAGTAGAAAATTCTTATTGAGCAAAAGGGCATGGAGGGAGAGAAGGACATTCCAGGCAGAGGTAATAGTGCGTGCAAAAGTAGTTATGAGATTTCCATAGCTAGCGAGAGTTGGGGAGGAGATTTCACTAGATGGGAATCCTCAGCTCTTAGATTCAGGCTGATGGTGGAAGGTGGAGAGGAGGAAGAGAGATCCAAGGTCAAGGGTATGGGGTCAGAAAGCACATCTCAGCATGCCCAATTACTGTTAGTACAATACCTGCTACTCAGAGTTACTTTGTGTGTGTGTGTGTGTGTGTGTGTGTGTGTGTGTGAGATATGGGATGTAGAATTTTATCCTTAATCTCTTTTTCCTGAATGACAGGGAGGGGATGATAAGGTTTCTGGCCAGCTTTCTGCAAAGTTAGGTGCCAGCTTCTCTGAAGCTAAACATTAATGTGATGCTCACCATCCCAACCAGCCAGCATATCTGTGTGTGGCAGGATCCTCACTTTTTCCTGAACCTTCTGAGCAGACAAATGTACCCTATTCTCAGCTATAGTTGAATGGCCTTCCTTCAGGGCTTGAATACCAGCTCTGTCCTAGTTTTGGGCTGCAGGCTGCAATGGAGAATGCCACATTTGTGTGGGGAAAGGCATTCTGGGGGGGTGGAGGGCTGACAGGGTCTGAATATATACAGTGAGCCAGGCTGCAATATGTCCAGAGTCACTATCAAAAAGAAAATAAGGGAGATCTCCATGTCTGCCAAGATGTCACACCTCATAGATTTAAAGTTGAACAAAGTGACTTGTTGACCTCCATACTACTCACAGGGTGCACATCCATCTTCCACTTATATAATCCTCCAGACTCTCACTGGCATTCCAGCTGGACCAGGCTCTGCTGATAAATACCAGGTCTGAGCCTGAGGGTCACACAAAAGCTCTGCCTGCCATCCAGGGACCCTGTATCTCCTGAGTAGGATGTGTGAGGACTTTGCTTCTTCCTCTTTGCCTTAGTCACCTCCAGTGACTTTCATCAGGATTTCCGTGGAATAATGAAAACAGAATGTTATGGAAGAGAACCAAGGGACAGTGTTGGCAAATACCAGCTTTGCAGTTCAAAGGACTCCTCCTTGTGCTTTGTAAAACAGCCCATTCTCAAAGCCCTAGAGAAGGGAGTTTTGAACCTATTTGGTCATAGGAGTTTTGATGGGTGGGATTGGGCAGTGTGACAGATGGAGGCTGGGTGATACAGCATGTGAGCCATCTCAGGCACATGCAGCTTTGTGGAAAGAGGTGGGAAGAAGGGTGGGGATACATATTATAGGTGAGGCTCAGAGACCAGGCTGTGTGGTGCAGAGGGGTGAGATGAAGGAGGGCTTCCAGAGAGCCAAGTACAGGGCAGAAGGTGTGTCTTCCTCATAGGACTCTTTTCAGAGCCTGTAGGAGTCAGGCTGTGGTGGAGGAAGATGGCCGTGAACTTCTAGAAAGACTTGGCTGGGGCCTCCACCAGAAACAGCAGAATTTTATTTATTAAACTTTTCTTTTTCTTCTCCTTCTTTCCTCTTTTTCTTCCAAGGTTCTCCTCTCTTGCTTCCTGGGTCTTCTATAGAACTCCATGTTTGAGAAAAAAAATTGCACTTTGTTTTCACATCAAACATGAAGCTTCGTGGTTTCGAAGCTGAAATGTAGATTCCTTAAGGCTTCTGCTTATGTTCTGCAAGTGTATGCTTCTGTCCTCTGGTGAAGAGATCTGTAAGAATGGACTAGAGGTTCTCTTTCCTGCCCCTCCTCTTCCAAGGGTCAGTCTCTATTTATGGAGGACTGGGGGAGTCTGGGAGCTGTGAGGTAGCCATGGCCATTGGGAGTGGTGGTGAAGTCTTAGGCTGGTCAGGAGGGAGGACAGGTATGTTGCATGCTATGTCAAGTCAAGCTTGGTCCCATTTCCTGTGACGAGGGTGAGATATTATGATGTGAAAGTAGAATCCCAGGTTCGAGAGGGCTCTGGGTGGTTTCTGGTCCTTGTTTGGAGGGGTTATGGAGAGACGTGACCACCTGACTATCTGAAATCCAGGGAAGGGTCCTGGTGCGTCTAATAACTTGCTGCCTATTATGGGTTGACTAAGGAAAGCTGGTCTGCATCCTTTGATTAGAATAATGCAATTCTGTCTCTGCAGGATTGAATCAAGAGGCCAGAGTGTTTATCTGGTGGGGTGATCAATCACATGTGCTCTTCCTCTTCTCCCTGCCACCTTCTGCTTTTTCAAACACACACTCAGATTACCAAACTGGGAAAACAAACAAAGAAAAGGAGACAGCCTGGATGCAAATCAGGAGCTCTGAAGAATAAAAATAGTTCTCCTTCACAGGACCCCTCTCTTTTGACTGCTATTTTCCCACCACCCCCACTTCCCACGTTAAGGGAAATATATTGAGAGCTAGGAAGATGGGGTCCTGCTTTGGGGGGTGGGAATAGGGATCTGGTATGGGCCAGGGTGTATGTCCTTGGGGGTAGCAGAATTGCAACCGGCTTCTTTGATTTTTCCTGGGAGTGAGGAATGAAGTGGAGCAGGAGAGATAGAGCAGTAGATTTCTTTCCAGTAAGACTAGGGAAGGAAGAGGCTGCAATTGCCAAGCTCAAAAAGCTTCTTGGGCAAATAGGGGCCCCTGTCCTGGACCTCTCATTCCATTTATTTCTACAATTTTGTAGAATCCTTTTCAAAGCACAATTTATAATTTTGGAGCCCTCTTGATTCCCCAGTGTCCTTATCCATGTTATAGCTCTGGATGAAGGAATACAGGATCTGTGCCAGGAACCTATATTATTAAACGGAACAACTGACAAATATTTAAGAAACATATTAATGTCAGATCCTATAAATAAGTCTCATCTCCTTAGAAATTTTATATTGGAACCATGAAATATCTAGGACTCCCATATCTTCATTCTTTGCTAGACGGTCGGTTGGAATAGTTTTGATGCACGAGTATCAGTTCTCTCTTCTAGGACAAGGTATCCTTGGGGGAGGAGAAATGAATGTGTTTCATGCCTACCATGCATAGGGCTTCATATTTGTTTTCTCATTTACTCCCTCTGCACAGTCTCCTTACTCTACCACTCCATAGAGGGAGGTATTATCCCCTTTGTGCAGGTGAGGAAAACGAGGCTCAGAGTGTGGATCACCTGTCCAGTTTAATCAGAGTTAAGAGCAGGAGGTAAGGGTCGGTATTGAGATTTGAGACCCAGACCAGCATGAATTAGTTGAAAGCCTTTGCTCTTTCTATTCTTACATGCCGCCTTTCTATGATGTTGGTTCTCATTTTAAAGGTCACAAATACAAAACGTCCCATTTTGGGGGGTCAGGTGTGCCAAAATTCCAGGTTTGGCATTGGACTCTTGGCCCCTGTGAATGCCTTTGAGGTGATTTGGGTGTACACCTCCACCTCTCACAGCTGTGGGCTAAGTTGGGTTGAGAGGGCAGGTGGCACAGAAGGTAGATAATTGATTTTCATTTTATGAATATTCATTTGAGGTTACTTCTCCATCTGTTCTCCTTCTGTAGTTTCAAAATGGCCACTGAGGACTGAAGAGGAGCAAACCTGTCCAGCTTATTCTAGGTCACTCCTTTACTGTGGGATCAGGGTCGGCCCAGAGAATGCTGGGTAAATGGACTGGGCTTGGGATTTTTTCCAGATTGTGTATCCATAATTGTACTGAGCTCTTTGGAGTCATCTGATGAATTGATTCCCAGCATGGCCATCTGCACAAAAATGCAGGGCTTCTCACAGCAGAAGGATTGGGAGGCAGTTACGCATGAGTTGTATGGCTGAGCCGCTGGGCAGCTCTGGGAAGGGAAGGGCTCATAGGGTCACTGATAATAGTCTGTGATGGAGAGGAAGAACCATAAAGTGCAAAGGGCTCATTAGTTTTGATGAATCTCACTCAAATAATATAACATTTTAGTCTCTTATGTAAAATTCAGGCTAAGTATAAAAATGTCTCTTTGGGTTCACTGTAGTTGCCTCTTAGGGGAGAGAAAATTTGATGTTTCTCTCACCATGATTTAGGGATTCAAAAGTGACTCAGTTTATGTTAAAGCCATGTCTGTGCCACAGAAAAGACTGTATCTGGTATTCTATCAACAAATACTCAATACCACGTGACTCTTTTCCCTGACTATGAAATGCGATATTCCTAATAATGACTCCTAACAGCCAGGCTATGTGGTGCATGCCTGTGATTATAGTGACTCAGGAGGCTGAGGCAGGAGGATTCCAACTTCTAGACCAGTTTCAGCAATTTAGTGAGACCCTGTCTCAAAATAAAAAGCAAAAATCAGGCTGGGGATGTGACTCAGTGGTTAAGCACAGTTGGGTTCAGTCCTTGGTACTAACTAACAAATAAGAAACAACAACAACAACAACAACAACAAACTCCTAATGACCTAACAACAAATTCTTACATGACCCCTTATATCATCACAGATGGGACAAATTAGGTTCATTAAAGTTTTAATGTAAAATGTATTTCATAGGTTCTCTCTCCGGGGAAGCAGCCAACCTATTGAGGTATAATGTTCTTAAAAATTGTTAGTCTTAAAAATTGTTCTTAAAAATTGTTCTTTAAAAATTGTTAGTCTTTACATTGTAAACTTAGGAATAATTTCAGTATTGTGATAATTAGCACAATTTTAGTCATAATGGAAAATATATAGCTTATTTTGTGTTTCCTTCCTGCAACATTTAGGATTGAACCCAGGGCTTCACACATAAGTAGGTGCTTTACCACTGAGCTACATCTCAAGCCCTATTTTCATTCTTTCTTAACACAATGCCAGGCACATGGTATAGTCAGAGCAATTTGAATTTTATTTAAAGAGAGCCTGAAGTGGGCAAGAGCCTTAGGCACTGTGATGGGCAGAGGAGGTGAAGTGCTGAGTAAGACCCAGCTGCTTCTGGAGTGGAACTTAGGTCTTGCAGGGGCAACAAGCAAGGAGACCATGCAAGAAGTGCTTCAGTTCCTCCACATGATCCTTTCCCAGACTTGAGGGGTTCAAGGAGTCAGAAGGATGAGCAGATATTACACAAGCAAAGGGAGGAGTGTTTGAGGGAGCCTCACATCCCTGAAGGTGAGAAAGAACGTTATACCTCAATAGGTTGGCTGCTTCCCCGGAGAGAGAGCTGGTCCTTGGGTTCTAAATAACCCTCCTGTAGCCCTTACCTTCTCCTTTAGAGGCATCATTTACGTGAGTTCTGTGTGCACTGGTGGTTCCCAACTGGGGTGATTTTGCTGCCCCCTTCTACTCTTTGCTTACTGGGAATTTGTCAATGTCTAGTTTTTGCAAATGGAGGAGTGGAGGGTGCTGCTGGCATCCAGTAGGTACAAGTCAGGACTGCTGCAGAGCATCCTAACAATACACAGGTCAACTCCTACAACAAAGAATCGTCTAGCTCCAAATGGTGATAATGCTGCTGCTGAGAACCCTGGTCTGCATGAAATGTCTACTTTAAATATTGGATCTCTGGGGGTCTTTTGATGAGTACTTCTAGTAGGAAGTGAGAAGTGCACCCTCTGAGATGGGTGGTGGATGGGATACTGAGGCACCAATCAGAAGCTGTTTCTCAAGACTGTTGGCTGTATCGGGGTTCCTCCAGCCAGGTATCAGTCTCCCCACTCGGCCAGCGGGGAGGAGGAGATCCTCAGAGACCCCCGATAAGGTTGGACTGAGAAAGGCAAAGCCGCCCGACCCGAATTCACCATACACGAATTGGGGAGTCTTGTCTAAGCAAGAACTATTTATTGAGGGGGGCTCACAGGTTTATATAGGGTAGAGGGTCCAGTGGTGTCCTGTTTCTAAGCTAAGAATGCGAAAGGGGGCTGTCCACCTGAAACAGTATAGGGTTACTCAGCTAAGGGTGGCCTGGGAGCAGAGGTCAGCCAATAAGAGTGAGGGGACGTGGCTTTCTCAGGGCAGCATGGTCAGTCCCGAGCTGGCTACTCGGCGCCATCTCAAGGCAAGCCCCCACAGGCTCGATGTTGGAAAAGGGGATTTTCTCTCTTGTGTTTTTGGTCCTCTAGATGCTAATATAGAGCAGTTGGGTACTAACTAAAATGGATTGAGATACAAAGCTGCTGCCTTACAATAGCATCTTAACTAATAATCAGCCTGAAGAGGTTGTGTAAAATGGAGATAATAATGTCATCCTGGGTGATTGTGACAATGGAATGTGAACTCCATAGTGCTTCTTTTTCTCACTATTTTTATTCAGCATGTAGTTTCCTTTGATGTGTTAACTTGGCTAGCTGCAGTTGCCAGTTATTCAATCAAACTCTCATCTCAGTCTTGCTGTGAAGGTATTTTACAACTATAATTAGCACCTCTAATCAGGTGATTTCAAGGAAGGGCCATTAATCTGAATATCCTAGGTGAATTTAGATTTTTTGGGAGGTCTTAAAAAGAGGGTTGGGGCTTTCCCAGGTGAAAAGAGGACTTCTGCCCATGGATAACAACTGTGCTATTCAGTTTTCTGTTACTGTACCTGAGATAATGACCTTATGAGGAGGAAAGGCTTATTATGGCTCACAGTCTTGGAGGTTCAGTCCACATTTGGCTTTTGGGCTTGCAATGAGGCAGCACATCATGATAGGAGCAGATGGTGGAGTAAAAGCACTCACTGCATGACCACGAACAAGAAGCCGCCAAGAAATGACTAGGGTTCTGAAATCCCATTTGAGGGCATGCTTCTATAACCTAACCCCTCACCAGGCCCTATCTACGGAAGCTCCCATCACCTCCCCAAAGTGTCAAACTGAGATCCATCCTTAAACATGCGGGCCTTTGGGGGAGAGTCCAGATCCAAACTCTAGCAACCATTTTGGTTTCTGACTTTGGATTCCATCCTGACCAAGACCTTTCCTTTCTGACTTCCTGTCCTAGGAATATTAGACTTGGTCAGCTAGTTTCTACAGGTGCATAAGCAATTCCTGTAGTAAATCTCCTACTGTATGAATTTCCTACTGGTTCTGTTTCTCTGGTTGAATCTTAAGACAATTTATAATGCATAGTATTTTATGTTCACACAACAGAAGTTATTTCAAGGTGCTTGAAGCATGTTTAAACATGGTTTCTACTTAAATGACCATTCCATTTCTGAGGAAACAGGTGATTGTCACAGAACCCTTAAAGTAAAATGAAATCTCTCTTAGTCAATCTTTCAGAATTGGAGTCCAGAAGGTAGAATACATGTGGAATTGTACTGGCTGATTAAGTGGACGTGATCCCTTGTTATGGTTTAGATGTGAGGTGTCTCCCAAAAGCCCATGTGGAGTCAATGCAAGAAGGTATAGAGGAGAAATGATTGGATTATGAGAGCCTTAATGTGGATTAATCCCCTGATGGTATTAACTGAGTGGTAACTGAAGGCAGGTGGGGTGTGGCTGGAGGAGGTAGGTCATTGGGGGCGTGGCTTTGGGATATATATTTGGTGTCTGGTGGGTGAAATCTCTCTCTGCTTTCTGGTCATCATGTGAGCTTGCTTTCCTCTGCCACACTCTTCCACCATGATGCTCAACATCACCTCAAGCCGTGAGGAATAGAGCCGGCTGTGTATAGACTTCGACTTCTGAAACCATGAGCCCTCAAATAAAATTTTCCTTCTAGACAATTGTTCTGGTTGGGTATTTTAGTCACAGCAGTAAAAAAGCTGACTGAAACACTCGTAGTCTCTATAAACATCCCATCTAAAAATATATTTGAGTGAAAACGTTCTTATTTTGGAGGTGTAATCCTGTTTTCTAATGAAGCATTTATTTGTGGGGCTGGGTGATGAAGGGGAAGATGCAAAGTAGTGAATCTTTACTTAAGACATGTGATAGAGAGAAGATGAGGAAGAGCTGGGAGAGGAAGGAAGAAGCTGTGCCCAGGGAACTGCCAAAACTGCAGAGAAGAGCCTGTGAGCAGAGATGCAGGGAGGTGGCTGCACTAGGAAAATTTCATGGAATAGAATAGAAGAGTATACAGGGGATTTTAAAGGAAGTTTTGTTTGTGGTAGGAGAATGTAAACCTTCTTCACTTGCAATATTATGGTTTGGATCTGAACAGTCCCCTCAGAGCTCACGTGTTGAAGTTGTGGTTCCCAATGCAGCAGTGTTCAGAGGTGGGGCCTTTGGGGGGTGACTGGATCATGAGGGCTGGGACCTCATGAGCAGATGAATCCATATGCGGATTCATAGCTTAATGGGCTATTGGGAGGTGGTGGAATTTGTGGGAGGTGGGACATCACTGGAGGAAGTAGGTTATTGGAGGGCATGCCCTTGAGAGGTATATTTTACTGCCATCCCCTCTTCTCCTTTTCTGCTTCCTGGCCATATGATGTGAACATCTTTCCTCAACTGCATGCTCCTGTCCATGATGTGCTGCCTCACCACAGGCCCAAAAGCCACAAGGCCAACTAACCATGAAATGAAACCTGTGAAACCATGAGCCAAAATAAATCTTTCCTCTATTTAAATTGTTTATCTCAGGTAATTTGTCACAGTGAAGGAAAGCTGACTAACACATCTTCCTTCCCTTGACATTTTAAATGAAGTGTTTATTTTTACTAATGAATTATGGTGCTGGATCAATTTCTGGGGTGTAGTAGGTGCCAAGCCCTGCTGCAGAACAAGTGTATAGTATGATGGAGGTTCTAATGGGGCTGAGGCCTTTATGGACTATAAAATCATCAAGGATGCATATTATATAGTTTTGGTTCATCAGTTAAAATGTTTGTTATTTATTATAAAATAGCTTATCCATGCTTCCATTATCTATTTATTGCACTGCCGTGGACTCTATGCTAGGTACCTGGTATATGTATGAGAGTAAGATACCATAGGAGTTAAGATATGGTTTGGGGAACACGATGTATTTGAGTAAAAGACAATATGGCATGATTAAAAACACAAGTAAGAGGGTACTATGGGAGCCCATGAGAACATAAAACATGGACTTGGGGGGGCAGCTCATGGAGCTTTCTGGGAGAAGTTATCCTTCATTTTATTTTATTTTTTAAATTAGTGCATTATAGTTATGCATAATGGGCTCATTTTGATAAAATCATATATGCATGGAATATGGTATGCTCCATTTTAGTCCCCAGTACTTCCTCTCTCTCTCTCTTTTTCCCCCTGATCCCCTTCATCTATTCTGCTGGTATTCTATTTATTTATTTATTGCTTTCAAAATTGTGCTTTATATGTACACATACAGGTGGAATTCACAGTGGCATATTAATATATGTACATACCATAATTTGGTAAATTTAATTCCATACTTCCTCCTTTTTCTTGTCCCTCTTTCACCTACCCATATCTCTTCCTCTATCCATTGATCTCCCTTTTATTTTCATGAGGTTTCCCCTGTTTTTTTTCCTGTATTTTGCTTTAGCTTCTACATATGAAAATATTCAACCCTTGCCTTTCTGAGTCTGGCTTATTTCATGTAACATGATGTCCTCCAATTCTATTCATTAACCAGAAAATGCCATAATTTCATTCTTTTTAGCTGAGTAAAACTCCATTGTGTATATGTGCCACATTTTCTTTATTCATCTGTTGAGGGGCACTGGGGCAGATTCCATAATTTGGCTATTGTGAATTGCACTATTACAAACATTGATTTGCCTACATCACTATAGTATGCTAATATTAGTTCTTTTGGATAAATACCAAGGAGTAGGACAGTTGGGTCATATGGTGGTTCCATTTCTAGACTTCTGAGGAATCGTCATACTTCTACATATGGATATCTAATTTTCCAGCAACATTTGTTAAAAGGCTGTCTTTTCTCCAACATATGTTTTGGGCACTTTTAAAAAGTATCAAATGCCTATATCTATGTGGGCTTGTTTCTGTGTCTTCTATCCTATTCCATTGGTCTTCATGTCTTTTTTGGTGCCAATAACCATACTGTTTTTGTTACTATAGCCCTGTAGTATAATTTGAGATTAGGAATAGTGATGCCTCCAGCATACCTCTTCTTTCTCAGCACTCCTTTGACTATTCTGGGTCTTTTATACTTTCAAATGAATTTTAGGATTTTTTTTTCTAGTGCTGTGGAGATGTTATAAGGATTGAATTTGTGTAGTGCTTTTGGTAATTTGAACATTTTCACAATATTAATTCTGCCTATCTAAGAACGTGGGTTGTCTTTCCAACTTGTAAGTTCTTCAATTTCTTTAATCACTGTTCTGTTGTTTTCATTGTGGAGGTCTTTCACCTCCTTGGGCAGATATATTCCCAAGTTTTTTATTTTTATTTTTTGAGGTTATTGTAAAGGGAATGTTTTTCCTGATTTATTTCTCAGAAGACATTTCTTTCTCCTTTTTGGAGTATAGGAAAGCTATTGATTTTTGCACGTTGATAATGTATACTGCTACTTTGCTGAATTTGTTAATCAGCTCTAGAAGTCTTTTGGTGGAGTTTTTTGGGTGTTCTAAATATATGATCATGTCATTAGCAAACAGATAATTTGAATTTTCCTCTATTTGTATCCCTTTAATTTCCTTCTCTTTCCTGATTGCTCTGGCTAGAGTTTCAATAACTATACTGAATAAGAGTAGTGAGAGTGGGCATCTTGGTATTGCTCCTGATTTTCAAGAAAATGCTTTCAGTTTCTCTCCTTTCAGTATGTTGGCCTTGGATTTGTTATATATAGCATTTATAATGTTGAGGCAAATTTCCTCTATCCCTAATTTATTGAGCATTTTTAACATGAATGGGTGCTCAATTTTGTCAAAGGCTCTGCATCTATTGAGATGATCACATGATTCTTATCTTTAATTATATTTGTGTGGTGAATTATATTTATTGATATGTGTATGTTGAACAAACCTTGCTTCCTGGGGATGAAACCCACTTGATCATGGTGTTTTTTCTTCTTAATGTACTTCTGAATGCAGTTTGCTATTTTATTAAGAATTTTTGTGTCCATGTTCATCAGGGATATTAGTCTGTTGTTTTCTTTCTGTTTTTTTTTTTTTTAATCTGGTTTTTGTATCAACATGATACTGGCTTCATGGAATGAATTTTATGTTCCTTCTCTATTTCATGGAATAATTTGAGTAATATTGGCATTAGTTCTTCTTTAAAAGTTTGGTAGATGGGCTGGGGCTGTAGCTCAGTGGTAGAGCGCTTGCCTAGCATGCATAAGGCACCGGGTTTGATCCTCAGCACCACATATAAATAATAAATGAATAAAATAAAATCCATCAAAAACTAAAAAAATATTAAAGAAAAGTTTGGTAGAACTTGGCTGTGAATCCATCTGGTCCTGGATCTTTCTGTTGGAAAGTGTTTAATTGGTGATGCTTCAATCTCATTGCTTGATATTGATCTGGTTAGGTTTTGTATATCCTCAAGGTTCAATTTGGATGGGTCGTATGTGTCTAGAAATTTGTCAATATCTTTTAAGTTTTTCTGCTTAAAAAAAACTTTTCAAACTGATTTCTAATGGTTTTCTGGATTTCAGAAGAGTCTGTTGTGATATTAATGTTTTCATCTATAATTTTGTTGATTTAGGATAGGGATTTATCAATTTTGTTTATCTTTTCAAAGAGCCAACTCTTCGTTGCATTGATTCTTTGTATTTTTTAAGTTATCAATTTCATTAATCTTGTTGCTGATTTTAATTATTTCCAGTCTTCTAGTGATTCTGGAATTAGTTTATTCTTCCCTTTATAGGGACTTATGGTAGAACATTAGATTATTTGGGATCTTTTATTTTTTTAATTTTTATTTTAATTAGTTTATTTAATTGGATTTCAAGTCATAGTACATACATAGAGCTCAGTTTTTCCATTTCTCTGGTTGCAAACCAGATAAAGTCACACCAATTGTGACTTCATACATGCACCAAGGGTAGTGATGACGATCTCAATCAACCATCTTTACTATACCCATTCCCCTTTCCCTCTCCCACCTCCCCCATGCCGCGTCCAGTGTTCCTCTATTTCTCTTATGTTTCCCATTCCCACCCCCCTTATGTATCAGCATCCGTTAATCAGAGAGAACATTCGGCATTTGGTTTTTTGGGATTGGCTTACTTCACTTAGCATAATGCTTTCCAATTCCATCCATTTGCCTGCAAATGCCATAATTTTATTCTCTTTTATTGCTGAATAATATTCCATTGTGTTTAGGTACCACAGTTTCTTTATCCATTCATCTATTGAAGGACATCTGGGTTGCTTCCACAATTTTGCAATTGTAAATTGTGCTGCTATAAACATTGAAGTGGCTGCTTTACTGTACTGTGCTGTTTTTAAGTTTTTAGGGTATAGGCCAAGGAGTGGGATAGCTGGGTCAAATGGTGGTTCCATTCCAAGTTTTTTAAGCAGTCTCCATACTGCTTTCCAGATTGGTTGCACCAGTTTACAATCCCACCAGCAATGTTTAAGTGTATCTTTTTCACCACATCCTCACCAGCACTTATTGTTGCTGGTATTTTGGATAGCTGCCATTCTGACTGGGGTGAGATGAAATCTGAGGGTAGTTTTGATTTGCATTTCTCTAATGGCTAGAGACGTTGAACATTTCTTCATATATATGTTTATTGATTGTATATCTTCTTCTGAGAGGTTTCTATTCAGCTCGTTAGCCCATTTATTGATTGGGTTGTTTGTTTTTTTGGTGTTAAGTTTTTTGAGCTCTTTATATATCCTGGAGATCAGTGCTCTATCTGATGTGTGTGTGTCAAAAATTTGCTCCCAGAATGTAGGCTCTCTGTTCACCTCATTGATAGTTTCTTTTGCGGAGAAGCAGCTTTTTAGTTTAAGTCCATCCCATTTATTGATTCTTGCTTTTATTTCTTGTGCTATAGGTGTCTTGTTAAGGAATTTGGAGCCTAATCCCACGTGATGAAGATTTGAACCTACTTTCTCCTCAATTAGACGCAGGGTCTCTGGTCTAATTCCTAGGTCCTTGAGTACTTTGAGTTGAGTTTTGTGCATGGTGAGAGAGAGGGGTTTAGTTTCATTTTACTGCATATAGATTTCCAGTTTTCCCAGCACCATTTGTTGAAAAGACTATCTTTTCTCCAATGTATGTTTTTGGCACCTTTGTCTAGTATGAGATAGCTGTATTTACGTGCATTACTCTCTGTGTCTTCTATTCTGTACCATTGGTCTACATGTCTATTTTGGTGCCAGTACCATGCCTTTTTTGTTACTATTGCTTTGTAATAAAATTTAAGGTCTGGTATTGTGATGCCTCCTGCTTCACTCTTCTTGCTCAGGATAGCTTTGACTATTCTCGGTCTCTTATTTTTCCAAATGAATTTCATGATTGCCTTTTCTATTTCTATAAGAAAGGCCTTTGGGATTTTAATTGGGATTGCATTGAATCTGTATAGTGCTTTGGGTAGTATGGCCATTTTAATTATATTGATTTTTCCTATCCAGGAACATGGGAGGTCTTTCCATCTTCTAAGATCTTCTTCAATTTCTTTCTTTAGTGTCCTGTAATTTTCATTGTAGAGGTCTTTCACCTCTCTTGTTAGATTGATTCCCAAGTATTTTATTTTTCTGGAAGCTATTGCAAATGGAATAGTTTTTCTGATTTCTCTTTCAGAGGATTCATTGCTGATCTATAGAAATGCATTTGATTTATGTAGATCTTTTATTTTTTTAATGTAGGCACTCAATGCTATAAACTTTCCTTAGAACTTCCTTCATGCTGTCCTAGTGATTTTGATATGTTATATCTCTGTTCTTATTTGTTTATAAGACTTTTTAAAATTTCTCCTCTGATTTCTCACTCATTCCTCATTGAAAAGTATATTGTTAATCTCCAGGCACTAAAATTGTTTGTTTTTATCTTGTTATTGATTTTTAATTTCATTCAATTATGATTTGATAGGATGCAAGGAATTACCTCTGTTTTTTCCTAAGATTTGGTTTGTGTGTGAAAATATGGTCTATTGTAGAGAAGGTGCATATGAGAAGAAAGTGACTTCAACTGATGGATGGAATGTTCTTTAGTTCAATCTGTTTGAGTAATAATATTTTTTGATTTTGAAAAGTCTTTAATTTGTTTATGTGTGGATAGCCTATCTAATGGTGAGAGGGGTATGTTTAAATTACCTAATATTGTTGTATTGGGATCTCTTTGATTTTTTATATTGAATCAGATTTGTTTTATGTACATCTGTAAACTGATGTTGGGGAGTAAGTATTTACAATTATTATATCTTATTGTTGGATGAATCCTGTAGCCAGCATGAAGTATCCTTCTTTGTATCTTTTGATTAATTTTGGTTTGAAGTCTACTTTGTCAGATGTAAAAGTAGTTACTCCGGCGTGCTTAGGGTCTCCATTTGCATGGCATATTTTCTTCCATCCTTTCACCTTCAGCTTGTGGATGTCTTTGCCTATAAGGTGAGTCTCTTGTATACAACATAAGGTTGGGCCTTATTTTTTAATCCATTCTTACAATCTATGTTGTTTTATTGAAGAGTTTTGTAATAAAACATCTAGTTTTATTATAGATTTTTATTTTCTGCCATTTTGATTTATTTCTAATGCTTAATTCAGACTTGATTCTCCTTTAATTTACTGTTTTTCTAGTGAGATTTATTCATATAATACCTCTGATATTTATTTTTTATTACTTTTGTGTGAACAATTTCATTGAGTATGTTTTGTGGTGCTGTCTTAGTGGTTACGAATTCTTTTCATTTCTGCTTAGCATGGAAAATTTTTATTTCATCTTTAATTCTGTAGGATAGTTTGTAGTTTAATTCTGTAGGATAGTTTAATTCTGTAGGATAGTCCTGGTTGGCACCTGTTATCTTTCAGGGCTATGTATATATTCTTCCAAATCATCTTGGCTTTTAGGTTTAGGGCTGAGAAATCAGTATAAATTCTAATGGGCTTACCTCAGTGTAACCTGCTTTTTATTTTCTTGTGGCTTTTAGAATTCTATTCTTGTTCTGTATATTAGGCATTTTTAATTATAATGTGCCTTAGAGAGAGACTTTTTTGATCTTGTTTTTTTCTAGGGTTCTAAATGCCTTGTGTATTTGAATTTCCATCTTATCCTGAGGTTTGGGAAATTTTCTGATATTATTTTATTAATAAGGTTATGCATTCCTTCAGTCTGTATTTTGGTGCTTTTGTCTATGCTGATGATTCTTATTTTGGTCTTTTACCGTTATTCTAGATTTCTTGAATATTCTGGTCATGATCTATTAACATCTCTACTTATTATTAGCTTGTTATTGATTTTTTAATTTCATTCAATTTACTTTCAAGATTACATACTTATCTTCTGGGCCTGAGATTCTGTCTTCAAAGTCATTTAATCTATTGGTGATGCTTTCAGTTGAAATTTTAATTTGATTTATTGAGTCTTTCATTTCCAGGATTTCTGTTTGGTTCTTTTTCAGAATCTCTATATCTTTATTGAAATGTTATTTCAATTACTCTATATTTTATTTTAGTTCAGTACTTATATTTTATTTCAGTTCATTGAACATTTTGATTATCAACTTTCTAAATTCGTTTCTGGCATATCCTCCACTATAGTGTCAATAGGGTCAGTTGTGTTGTGAGCTATTTGGGGTGACTTGTTTCCTTGATTTTTCATGTTGCTAGTATTTTTACCCATCTTCTGGGATAATTATCTCTTCTACTTTACATATAAAGGACATTTTAATGAGCTGCTTTTTCCTTACTATGTGTAACGTCTTGAGCAAATGTCTCAGTGTCAATATTTTTATTTCATTTAAACTTGCTACTATGCCTAGTCTCTAACATCACCTTGAGAGAAGATACTCATCCCCAGTAATTAGAGCCATTTCAGAACAATACCCTGTACTGGCAAATTTTTAAACCTACTAACAATATTTTCTTAGTAGTATATTTTCTTAAATTAGAAGGAATATTAGATAATAAGGAAGGCAAAATTGCTTTCAAACTATATTTCCTCTTTAGCCAGCTGTTTCCCCACTGCTTCAATTCTGGACTTACTATCTTTCCTCCATCATTTTCTGGGATTCAGTTTATTTATGTTTGTTTATTTATTTATTTATTTTCTTGGTTAGGTTTTTGAAATGGAGTGTCTTCTGTCTGAAGTTTCAGTTCTTGTGCAGTTTGTTCATTCTCAGCTTTGACTCAAAGTGGTCAAACTTGTTAGGGAGTCTATGCAGAGTTTCACTGCAGAGATTTCCTCCGTTCTTGGTGGGATAGCTCCGATGATAAACCTATCATTCTTGTAATCTCAGACCATGTGCTGGAGGGAAGAGAGAGGAATGTTATCAGTTTATCCTTTATCTTTTTCTAGGCCTGGAGGAGATGACTGAGGGATCATCAGATTTGGTGTGAATTTAATTGATCTCAGTCCCCCCTCAACACTCCATTCCAGTGCAGCCAGGTTCCTCATCCCAGAGCTCAGAGCTCCTGTTTCAAATGAAAGAGTTCTTCATTTTTCTCAGCTTTGTAGACTAAATCTGCTGGTGCTGAATTTCTGTTTTGATCTACTTGTAGGGAACTACTATGATAGTGTGGCTTCCTCCGAAGACCTTATTCAATTCCCCAACAGGATTTAAAAGATGCTAAAAATATAGTTCATTAATATTAAAGAAGTTGGGGTTTGAAGGATACGGGAAGGTCGGAATATTCAAAAGGTGAGAGGAGAGAAGGTTGAAGCAAGCTAGTGTGTGAGGGCCACAAAGAGGAAGTGAAGGAGTAGAAGAGAGACAACAAGATATTTTGCTACAGAGAGAACTGTGAGAAGAGTAAGATTAATAGAACAAGCAAACAAGTAGAGAAGATCAATACCCTCCCATGTTGTAGTGGAACCCCCTCCTCCACAGAAAATCTTAATTAAGCTTCTCTAGAGACTCCCACCATAATCGTTCTTAGACTCTCTGTAAAAGTATTTTCAGGCAGGGATGTGCCTGCAGAAACACAGTGTGATAAGAAAAACTAACCCAAGATATTCACAGAGGCGCTTGCATTTCAGTGTTAGGTCCTTGAAGGGCAGCTGGTGAGAGAAAAAAAACAAAACCAAAACCAAAAACTCTCTCTTTCCCAGGCACTGACTTTTATAGAGAGAGGAGAGAGAATGTCCTTGGGGTTATTTTTGTAAAAACCTGGCCTGAGCTGGGAGCTGAGAGGAGAAAAAAAACCTGTTGTCATGGGAACTTCTGTAGATGGTGAACCTCTGAGTCCCTCCCGCTATACACTGGGTATAAAGTTCTAAAACTTCCTGAGCTTGGGGTTTAGGGGGATTGATTGATTACAGCAAAAGCTTTTCCCTCTGGACTTGGTTGCAACCAATAAATAAATAAATCTGTTTCCTGCTACTCCTTTGGTGTCTGGCCTCATCTGTCCCTACAACGTCAGACAATAGAACTAAAAAGAATTAAGCAAATAAACAAAAGACCCCCACCAAAACCAACCAACGAAACAAAAAGTCGCTACCTCTTAGAGAAACAGAACAAAATAATAAAAGGAAAAAAAAGATACAATAGGAAAAGAGCACTCCTGAAATATGCATATATGTACATACAGGAACAATCAACAAATATAGTAAAAACAGCTAAAATATATCAATTAGAAAAAAGAAATATAAAAAACTTCTTAACTAAAAGTGTTTAAATTCTTCCACCCAGGTAGCTGAAATTGAGTATTTCTATCCTATTCCAGAGTGTCCTGTCCCTTACTTCTTTGGCTGTGTATCTCTCCAAGGGAGCCAGGACTGGGGGATATTGAACACAACCTCCTTTTGTGATTTGTACCTCTCTGCCTGCTGGAGTAGGTTGGAACTGTAGCTGCTTGAGGCTGTTCTCAGCTTCTCTGTTCACACGTAGGACAGGAACAGAACTGAAGGTACTTTCTGTTGGGATTTTGTCTTGACATCTTAGATTGCTGCCCTTCCTGGTTGAGAAGTAGTACAGAGATCTATTTGGAAAGGGTGAGTTCTAAATAGAACTTGGAATCTTTGCTTGGGTTTCGTACTCCAGAATGATTAAATCCTTGCACCCTAAGGGCTGAGTAGATGTAGATCTTGGTTGGGCATCTGGGTTTATAGGGTCTCCACAGAGAGTTCTGTTCATAGGTTGGGGTGACAAGCCTTTATGTGTGGATGGTGCATGTCAGGTTTCCTATAGTCTGCCCATCACCAAATACAAATTTCTAAGTTTCATTTCTGAATGTAGCCATGCCCACCTGATCAATTTTCCCTGATCTTTTTCAGCTAGTATTTTTTTTTTTTTTTTTGCCGCAGAACTTAAAAGGAAATTGAGCTACACTATCCAGTCCCCAATGTAATCACCCTTGACTGTCAACATTCTCAATTATTTTCCACTAGTTGTTTAGGTCACAGGGCTCAAAGCAAGAGCAGGTTGCACTTTTCTCTGGACCTCTGTCTTGAATTCCCCTAGATCCACCATTCTCCCCAACTGCTTTGGGGTCATGATTGCCAGGTGCACCTGAGGTCATGCAGTAAGCACTGTCTGAGACAGAGTGGAAGCATTTGCTAAGGACTCTTGGGTTCCCGCAGGAACAAGATTTAGCATAAACTCTGTTAGCTGGATATCCACCTCTGTTCTTCACTTAGAAGTTGAGAAACACGGAGCACATTTTCTGTGCTGAATTTTTCCACTACGTCTCTCTTTCTCATCGTGTTGCCCCTCTGCAGTGACACAACACCTCGGGCGCTGCTGGGTTCATGTGGATGGCCTCATCTCCGCTGTCCACTGCCTAGAATCTCTGGGCTTTCCCAAATCTCTGACAGAAAAATAATGATTTGTAATCGTTTTCTTTAGACACACACCTGGTTATGAAGCTGCATCCTGTCATTCAAGTTCCGAACAACAGAGCAAGTGGGAAGTACCTCCTTCCTCTACTCCTCCATCTTGCTGTCCCCTTTCCCCACCACCCTTCATTTTCAACCAGAGGATGAATAGGAGATAGAAAGGTAAATAGCTAGAGATAGATGGCTAACGTCCTTGGTTTAGTGCGCAATTTATTGGGGGGGTGTGTGTGCTATATGTGAGGACTGTACGGGAAGCTAATGCCCTAAATGTCATTTCTAGTGCAAAACAATCCACTGCGAGAATCTCTGGTGTGGGTTAAATGTTTATGTCCCTCCCAAAGTTCATATGTTAGTTCTTAAACTCCAAGGTAATAATATTAAGAGCAGAGGCCTTTGGGTCTTGAGAGTGGATTCCTCATGAAGGGATTAGTGTCCTTATAAAAGATCGTGGAAGGAACTCATTTGCCTCTTTTACTATGTGAGGACACATCAAGAGGGTGGCAGTCTCTGAACCAGAAAGGGGCCCACAACAGACATAAAATTTACTGGTGCCTTGATTTGGGACTTTCTACTTTCCAGAACTATAAGAAATAGATTTTTCTTTTTTATAAATCATCAATTTTTTTTTTTTTGTATTTTGTTATAACAGCTCAAATGGATTAAGAAAACTTCCCAGGCAGAAACAATGACAGTCCAGTCTGGCCAGTTTCTTGGTGACCTGCACATAAAGGTTAAAGAGGTACTTCAGAAGTTCAGAAAATTATGAACTTGGATGGCACAAGGACTTGGATGGACTTGATATAAAATCTCACAATAGCAGAATTAGAGGCAACCCTTAGGGCCTGAGCTAAGCAGTTTAAGAATAAATATGAGGAAAACCTTCATTGAATCTATTCTGTGGAACTTTTATTCCCTAACATGCAGCACAGATTGAAATGAGAGAAAAGTTCAAGACCTTGGGCAAACTAATGTATGATGGATTCATAATGGGCTATTAAAGGAATCAAAGGCTATTTGGAATAAATCACATTGTCATCAAGTTTTTGACATTATGGGATTCAAAATGCCTCAATGACGCTCCTAGAGGGAGACACGGGGAAGATGTGGGCCATGGGTCACCCATTGACGATGCTAATGCTCTTTCTTTTAGTAGGTGTCCTGAACAACATGTATTTTTATTTGTGTGAACACATACACGTTCTCTCTTCTTTCCTGGAGAAAGGCTTATAACAACAGAGAGCTATGAGAGATTGTACCACAGCAATCAGCAGGTATATTACCTAACTACTCCTTGCTACCTACTATTCTTTAACATATATCTTCTTTCACTTCCTTTTCTTAGGCCGTGATTCCATACAGACATACAGTACTTTTTTAAAAAAATTACCAGTGCCTGCTGATTTATTACTTTCAGAACTCTGAATGTGAGCCTTGTGCTCATCATAGTGGGAGTCTCTTTCACATATGTTGGTATAAGGGTTAGCTAAAATGAAAGGCATTAGCTCATCATTGATAGGACCGTCAGATGCATTCATTTATGGAAGTCTTAAATTGATTTCAGCGGGGTGTGGAGAACACTTCTCTAGGAAATAACTCAGGAAAGGATTCTGGCTGAGTGGGAGAAAGCTGTCTTTTGCCTTCTTGTTTGTTAGGGGACTACTTTCCTAACTTTTGTGGAATAGAGAACCAGTTATTCAGCCAAGTCTTCTTTCCAATTACTTTCCCCAAAGCATCCACATGATTATATGTTTTAGGGAGTATTAACCAGCATTTTCAGGATTGTTGACATGGCCTGCTATGCCACTTTACACTGCGCAAAGATTATGCCATCATTTGTCGAACTGGATGGAGAAGCAGCTGAATTGTTAGGAGGGGTGGTTGGCGTGACTTTGAGGACCTACCCTGAGACATTTTTGAACTCTTCTCTCATCTGCTCCTGGCTGCTCTTTGCCTTGGGTGAATGGCCCAGTTCTCACATTTGGGAGGACAGTATCCACGCTGTACTCTGTGCTACTTGTTTCATAGAGTATCCTGGATTCTTGGTCTACTTACTTCTGCTCTCTTATTAATTGACTTTTCAATTTCTGATATGTTCATTTAAAATGTGGAGTAGAACTTGAATCAGGAAAGGATGCAGTTGGGATGGAATTGGATTCCTGGATAATGACTGACATGTGAATACTGGATATATCTAGCAAGGTATCAGACAAGGGGTGGTGGAGTATTCCTTGGTTGGGGTAAGGGAGGAAGTGACTTTGAGTTCTCTGACATTCTAAAATTCTGAAATTCAAATGATAGCTTATTATTTTCCTATATAATTTCCAAATACATTGTTGTTATTATGTCTGTTGAATAAAATATAAAATGATTTCCCTTATTCCTGAAAGCTTGTGCCCTGCCTGATTGTTAGATCAATTGAATTTCTGTATTTCTAAAATAAATTTAAAAAACCAGATTTTGCCAATTTATTCAATGGATTAGAGGAAAATTATATACATGACATGTATTAGTTTTTACCACTAAACATGAGTTTTTACTACGTAATGTTCTCTACACTGCATTTTTCCTCCTAAAAGTGCACCATGGTCATCTCCCTGAATAAATAGTTATCTTGAACCCTGCTCTGCCCAATATAGTAAGCATTAGTCACATATAGTTATTGAACACTTGAACTCTGGCTCATCTGGATTTCTAGGACTTAATCTGAAAATAAAAATGTAAAATGTCTCATTAATACTTTTTATGTTGCTTATAGGTGGAAATAACAATATTTTAGATATATTGCATGAAATATAATATGTTGTTAAAATGTATTTACTTATAGCCTTTTGATTTCAATAAATGTGAGTACAAGAAGATTTAAAGTTTCCTTATTTGTATTGGACAGCACCACTCTAAGCCATTCTTTTTAATAAGTATGTTATATTCCAAAGAACTTCATGTAAATGTTAGTTATCTGTTTTCTGTAACAAAAGCATTTTATTTGAAGTTGTTTATGTGGAGAACTCCTGTTTGAATATAATGGTCTAGAAAATGGCTATTTTTCTCATAGAGCACATCAAGGAGTCATAGCTCATGCAAAGTACATCTATATGTACCCTATGTCCTGAATTCCTAATTAGATATTGAGCTACCAGAAAAATCACTGAATTCTACCTGTTGTACTCAACAATTTTTTCTGAGTCTTGTTCTTTCTAAATAGCTATCAATTTGCAAATAATTGAACAGAGTTACATAAATTCAGTGTTTGAGGTATTGGACCTCGGTAGAAGAGGTAGAGCTTGGAAATCTTCAGGGAGGTGTTAAATTTGATTTAGTTTGCTCAGATAGAGGCATGCAATATTGTAATTTGGAAGAATATTCTAAGAAGAGTGGTAAACTTGGGAGTCTTACAGATAAGCTCTGCAGAACCTATACTATCTTCCTTTTATGGAGAATAAACTTTGTTTTTGGAATCAGAGGACCTGGGTTGGAATTTTGGTCTCAGCTATTTATAAAAGCTGTGAGAAATTGAGTAAAACAATTGACCTCTCTGGGATTTGGATTTGTCACTTGGTGAAATGAGGTAAAATGACTCCCCATATAGTAGTAGTCTCCTATGTGATGATATTTCTTAAAGTTGACGGGAGAGGATAATGATTTTAAATGAATAAATTAAGACATTTAAGTATTACTTTCTTTTATTGAAAGTATAGTCCGTTTTATAAATATGCAATAGTGATGATGTCATAATTATATGCATCATCAGTTCAGATGAGCTGTGTCATGATCCTCATCCACTCATTTCCTCTGTTTTATGGTCACGGACACTAAGGACTTGGATGTTCTCATTGTGGTGTCAGTAGTGTTGGAGGCAGGACTAGGTTTGCAGTTCTGTTGTTAACTTGGTTCCTTTTCTTTAAAATGTGCTACACATCAATACCTTCTAGCTTTCTCTATGCATTTTAGTGACTAAATCCTTCCAAGAAGAAAAATTATTTTAGGAGTGGAAAATCTGGGGGCTATATATCTTGGACATAAAGTTTGGCTATATCATAGGGAAATATTTATAAGCCGGAACTTTACTAATGACTATTGCAGATGGTCTACAATTGTTGGCAGGGGTCTTCTTTGGGGATTATAATTTCTCCTGTGCAGTGGTCCTTGTTCTTGGGCTCTAGGGTCTATCTGTGATGCTGTGGGCAAGAGGAAAAGTGGAGTTGCTTCATGGTCAACCCTGAACATCAGTCCTGTGTTTCCTGAGTTAGGTCTGGTTGACTGACCAGGGTTAATGACCTTGATGCAGAGCCTCTGTCAGCCACTGCAACAGGGTTGGATAACTTCCATCAAGTAGACCAGGAAAATTCCAAGGTTCCAGACTGAGCCTCCTAGGGAGAAATGAAAAAGCAGAGGAGTGGGGGACACCAGAGATTTTGGTTAGGGCAAGAATTGTGGGTCCATGTTTGTATATGTGTGTGTGTCTCACCCTCCCGACACGCTCTGGTTACTCTTGCCTTCCAGGCCACTGTACTCTTTTAGGGTATAACCCAGAGGCCATTGAGTCCTCCAAGAAGAAATTGAGTTATTGGAACTCTGATAGTTCTGGGGCTGACTGTACTTTCCCAGAGTTTCACATGATTCATTTCCAGAAAGTAATTTCAGTTGATTGCCTTGTGGTCTTTTTGAATGAGGCATTTTAAGAAATAGGAGAAAATTGAAAGGATTGGCTCACCATCAAAATATATCCCTTCTGAATGCTCCTAAGGGCAGAGCAACTGCCAATTTGGGATAGAAACTTGTTGGAATTTTTGTCTCTGGAGGTTTTTAATGGGAAACTAGACAGCTGTCTTTCTTGGACCATTTAGTTGGATGGTGGCCTGGGACAGGAGTACCAGATGACCTTGTAGTCATCTGGAAGGGTCCAGTTTTGGCTTTCCACGGTTGTGTGATAGATTCATGAAGCTATATTAAGTTGACGATTCTACCTGTCCTGCCCTCTGCTTTAATAGTTGTTCTCCTCATTTTGTTTCTCCAAGCAAATTTTAAATTTTTTGAAGTCTGGGATGCTGCCTTGAGCTTCTTGCATATTCTCCATAGAGGAGAGAGAAGATGAGCATAATTATTGGCACAAGGTTCTGGAGGAGATGATATGCAGGGAAATGGGGTAAGGTCCCAGGTAGAAGGTTGACTATTAATGAGGGAAAAGATACCACGTATTCTGAATTTAGAGCGAAAGAATCAAAGTTTCTGTGGCTGTAGCTTATGAACTGATGTATGTGTCCCTTTGCTCTCACCTTCAGTTCATATGTTATGCTGTAGCCCTCACCCCAGTGTGGATACATTTGGAATAAATAAGTAATTAAGGTTAAATGAGGTCATGAAGGTGGGGCCCTGATCCAATTGAATTGGTGTCCTTCTAAGAGGTGAAATCAGGGAACTCCTCCGACCCTATCCCCAGGGTGCATATTTTGAGGAAAGGTCATGTGAAGACATAGAGAAAGCAAATGTCTTTAAGCCAAGAATTAAGCCCTCCCCAGAAAATGAGCCCTGCCACAACCTTGATCTTGGCCTTTCCAGACTCCAGAACTATGAAAAAATAAATGTGTGTTATTTAAGTCACATAGCCTGTGTTATTTAAGTCACATAGCCCGTGTTATTTGGTTATGGCAGCCCTAGCTGACTAGCATACAGCACATAAGTAAATAGTTAGGCATGAGAAAAGGTGAGGGCGAACATGCCTCATGACCTCAGTTTCACTGGTAAAGAATGAGGAAGGATCATCCACTGAAAGAGAGGAATCTAAGGTAGGGGTAGGAAACAGCACACTTTTGGAATAATTATTGTGGGGAATGGCAGCAGGCGCTGACTGAGGATGAGTAGTCAGGTAAGACTCAGATGAATTTGGAAGCCATGAAGGTGTATATAGGGGAACCAATCCTGTGAGCTGCCAGGCTTTTGTCAGCAGGGTATAGGTGATGGGCACAGGGTGATGTGATAGAGAGGGATGCAAGAAAATCAAGGTTAGGGGACAGAGGAAACTTTGGGGAACCCATTTGAGGCTTGGCAAGGAAGGAAAAGTGATGCTAATTGAGAAACAAATAAATAAGTACAATAAAATACTCAAAAATGAATGGGGACCCAAGCAACTGAAATACTCTGTGAGGCCAGGGAACAACTGCAGTAGGAAATGAGCAAATCAGAGCATAGTAGAATATGGCCCCAAAGTAGAATATCAGGGTTCCAGAGTTTTGAGTGATGAAAAACCTAGAATATGGCTATGAAGATGGATGGCCATGACTTTCAAGACCTCACTGTTGGTGGATCATCACACAAGTGGTTTTTCTCTGTGGACATGCATTATTCCTAAGATATGATTAGGAATAAGAGTGGAAGGAAGGACTGTGAGAGAGATATCAATGAATGATGACAGGGTACTTAGAGGAGTTTGGGGATGTATAAGTGAATTTTTTTTTAACTTTGGGGTTGGTAAAAGTTTTTAAATTTTAAAGATTTTTTATTTGTTCTTTTTAGACATACATGACAGTAGAGTATATTTTGACATAGGAAACATATATGGAGTAGAACTTCCCATTCTTGTGGTTGGACATGATGTGGAGTTTTACTGGTGTTGTATTCATATATGAACATAGGAAAGGTATGTCCAATTCATTCTACTGTCTAAGTGAGTTTCTTAATCCACACCAGAGAGTCGAGTCAGATATCTGGGGGAAGTAAGAGCAGACACGAGCCCCAAAAGATGAGTGAGGTTAGCCAGAGGAGGGTGAAGCCGAGCAGGAAGAAAGTGAGGAGAGGGGAGGATTGCTCTAGGTAGAGGGAAGTAAAATGTTAAATTGATCAAAGTTTATCTGTATCTAGGTTTATAAAATGAAAGTTAATCTGGAGATTCAGAGCCTATTACTGAATAACATAGTTTATAGCTAGAATGATCCACTACTAGTATCCCCAATTTTGTTATTTTTAATTGAAAAACATTTTCTAACTGGGTGCAGTGTTGCATACCTGTAATCTCAGCTACTCGAGAGGCTGAGGCAGAAAGGTCACAAGTTCAAGGCCAGACTCAGAAATTTAGCAAGACCTTGTCTCAAAATGAGAAATAAAAAGAGCTGGGGATGTAGCTCAGTGGTAGAGCCACCCTGGGTTCAATCCCCAGTACTGAAAAAAAAATTTAAATTAATTTAGGTTATTGGGGGCTGCAATTCACATCCTTTTATTCACAACAGATTATGAAACCATTTTGTGTATACTAAGACAGGAAATATCCCCAGGAACAGTATGCTTTCCTCACATACTGCATAACTTAACCCCTCTCCAGATTCATTTTCAATTATAGAACAAGTGCATTTGTATTCTACACAACTGAACTGAAAACAAAAATGCAAACAGCCATGAACTGGCCAAGCAGAGGAGAACAAACAGTGGAAGAAGAATAATATACTTGAGAGCATTTTGACTTTGCCTTGGTAAGATGCAAATGAAGAGATATTATTAATATGTGCAATGTTCACATGCTCAAATGTGGATTAAGAAAAGAGAAAAGCACTCAGAAAAGAGAGCCAGAATGTCTGCAAGGGGAAAAAAAAGTCATAAAAGAAGCCAACTCTATTTCAACCAAATACTCTGGGTCATAAATTATTTCTGAGGAGATTTAGCTCACCAACACCTTGGGGTTGGAATCCGTGTTCCTTTCTCCACCTTGTTCTCACTGTGAGCAGGGCTGGATGTGGTGCATTGTGAAGAGCCCAGGCTTTGGACCAAGATGGATGGGAGCCTACATCTTGGCTCTGTCACACTGTAGGTGAGCAATATGACCTTGAGCATGTGTCCAAGCTTTTCGGAGCCTCCATTTTAGCATCTGCAGAAGAAAAAGCAAAACTTCAGTCAAAGGGAGGCTTGGACACTATGTGCAAGTTCTTAGGACAATATTTAATATACACAAGGCATCCAATAAACGGCAGCTATTAGCTTCTGTTGCTGCTACTACTAGCACTGTTCAATAAATGAATCCATACAATAAAGGGAATGCCTGCAAGGGATATTTGATTTGTGAATGCTGCACTTTTAAAAAATTCTTGCCTTAAAAAGTAATTCATTATGCAAATGGTACTGCTGCAGACAGGGTAAGAGACATTTGTCACTGAGCTTATGTGTGTGTGTATGGTCACTAGTTCTTAAGGAGATGGGAAGGCATTTGAGAAACTAGGAGTTTAAGTACAGACTCTAGAAGTCTAGCATGTAGGATGTTTCTCAAACAGACTTGGAGAAATAACCCAATCCTGGTAGCAGAGCCCAAATGCTGCTGGGATTCATTTTTCAGAGGGATGATAGTGACTCTTGGTAGTATCCCCAGCTCTGTCTTTGGGGAAGGGCTCAGAGAAGAAGGGTTGATTTCAGAATGGTTGGCCTAAAGACTGTGACCTTCTGGAAGGAGAGATTAAGTGCTGAGCCTCCTTGTGAAAGCTGGTGTGTTGCTAGTCTCAAAGGGGTGCCAATCTTTACCTCCTGGTTTAAGCCATGGCATGTGTACTGCATACTGTAGGGCTTTCAGTTCTAATTGTGCACCTGTTCTGAGTGGATGTTAGGGAGCTTCTGTCTTCCTGTTTGACGAACAAATTCAGTGAAGTTTAGACTTGACTGCACAACCTCTAATGTATAATTTTAAAAATGTATGGTTCCTGTTTTATGCCCCTGAAAAGGACAAAAATAAATTTGATGTATTAGAAAAGCTAGGATCTAACTCTCTCCCTCAATTTCTACAGAAATCACCTGGAAAAGCTGTGGACTTATATTCTTTGAACTCCCTGAGATTAGACCCTCATTTTTTTAGAGAATGAAGGAGGTTGGAAGGTTGATTAGGTACCTGCTAGTCCCACATTGTACATTTTTTTATATATATATTTTTTAGTTGTTGATAGACCTTTATTTTATTTATGTATATGTGGTGCTGAGAATCGAACCCAGTGCCTCATGCATGCTAGGCAAGCGCTCTACCACTGAGCTACAACCCCAGCCCCCACATTGTACATTTTTGATTCCATATTAAAGAGTAGAGATGCAGATTTTAAAATAAATTATTAAAAAGTATTTAGATGAACAGATTTCTGGAACCATGCAATTAGCATAGTATTCCTATTGTTCTAATCTGTTAAAATGAACCTGGCTCATATTGGTATATGCATGCGAGTAATTGACAGGATGCTCCCACAGGTATTGATGCTGGGTATCTACCCTGATTAAGTGGCATTCCTTTTTTTGGCCCAATACTTTTATGCCATTGCTGGCCAAAGTCTCAGGATTGACAACCTGGTTTGACATTCATTTCCAACTTGGCTCTGTAACCTCTGGAGAAGGACATGGTATGTGAATCTCCTCACTGGCTGTTTTAGTCAGCTTTTTTGTTGCTGTGATCAGAACTGACAAGAACAATTAGAGGAGGAAAAATATATTTTGGCTCATGGTTTCAGAGGTTCAGTCCATTATCAACCAACTCCATAACTCTGGGCCCAAGGTGAGATAGAACATCATGGTCTAAAGGTGTGGTGGAGGAAAGCAGTTCAGGACATGGCAACAACAAAGTGTAAATCCAAAAGGCACATCCCCAGTGATGTATTTCCTCCAGTTAAATCCTACCTGCCAACAGTTACTACCCAGTTAATCCATATCAGTGGATTGATTACTTATTAATATGAGTGGATTATAACTTTAAAAACCCAATATTTTCACTCTGAAAATTCTTGCATTGTTTCACACATGAGCTTTTGGGAGACACCTCATATCTAAACCATAAGACTGGCCTCACTACTGTGACTCTTTCCTGTTCCTCATAGTCCCATCCTGGGTTCCAAGAAACTGAATTATGGGGACCACCTGGCACCTTGTCCCATAAAGCTCTACTCTGTCAGAGGAGAGAGTTGCATTGATCTTTTGGGATTAATATCTTTGTCAAGAGTAATTAGAAAATTCATGATGTCTATGACTGTTTCCTAAAACAAAGACATCCTTCTTTATAGACTTTAAGAAATGAAATTATACTTACTATTCCATAAATTACATTTAAATTTGCAAGATATTACTTATCACGCCAGGAAGTTGGGCTCAGCAAACCTACTTTCAAAGATAACAGTGCTAATGATAACACCTTTTACTTGAAAATTTTAGCTTGGTTAAGGGGAGTACACAAACACAAACACATCCATGAACTTTGCTAGTTGATCACAAACATGAATCTTTAGCAAACTGAACATGAAAAACTCTTGTCATTGCCTCTTGACTGGATCTTGAAGAAGCAGAAGTTCTGTAATCCAGTATCTTCTCACCATGAATTTCCCTGCAGGCATCTGACAGCAATCTCATTTATAGAAAAGAAAATCCTGGGAGAAGTAGATCTGTTTCACAAACTTCAAATCACTATAATTCTGCTTGCTGAACAAGAATATGGTAATGAGATGTGCTGGGTCTGTGAAGGATACCATCAATCATTGAATCTATCGGTCATTATCATCATCATGTCATGGAAACCAGCTTTATGTCCCACTTTAGAGTTCACAAACACTGTTACACGAGTGATCTTGTTTGATTCTCCTGACAGTTTTAGAAGTAGACAAATTAGGCATCTTTTATTCTCCTTTTTTCAGATAAGTAAACTGTGGCCCAGAGAAATTGAGACTTGCTGGATCTCATAGCCAGAACATGTCATGGCTTGGACTAGAAACCAGCACTTTGAAATCTGAGTCTGCCCTTTTGCTGCTGTTCCATTTTGCATTGAAAGTGTATATAATGATAATGCAAGGGTCCTGCTGAGTGATTTATAAGGTTGATACATGACTATACAAAGTGCCTTAGAACAATTCAACTTTACAATCTCTTTGGTTTGCTGATCATGGTCTTTGGATTCTCCAGATAGGGAGGCCAGCATAGTAACACTGAGCATCCCTTGGTCTTGCCCTTCATTTCAGGGGTTCATTTGTTTGATGTAAAGGCTGCCACTTTGGGGTATGGTTCCTGGTAAGCCATGGGCTACTACTTCCAGGAGAGGCAAGAATATAGGCCCATCATTTATCTTGCAGCTTAATTATGGGCCTATACTCCATGGACCTGTGTTGCAGCTAATTATTATAGAATAAAAACAGTGTTTCTAGGAACTTAAGTCACCACAGGCAAAAGGGGAAATTGGTTTAGAAATAATGGGTACATGATAATTATGGTGATGATACATTTTGCTATATCTTTTCCTCCAGACAAGAGATGATAGAACATGATATATTAACTGCTGATGTGCATAATACCTTCAAACAAATATATAAATGGCCAAAAAGAGGCAGGAGCTGGGAACCAGCAGTATTCTGGTTCTCTTTGCCAACCAGCAGTATTCTGGTTCTCCTTGCTATACCTTTACACTCTTCTCTATTTTTCTGTGCTTTCCCCATCTGTAAAATAGTGATGATTTTGCTTAAACTGCATTCCTCTATTACCGGAGGACCTGGATTGCAGATTTGAAGTTCCAGAACAAAGTATTACATGGAAGAGGTGGTAACAAACACCTCTGGCTATTTGGGTGTGTGAGACGAAGTATTTGGAAGATATTACTAGGTATTCCATAGTATTTTAGGAAACATTTGCATATGTATTCTTCCTCTATATGCCCCAGACTATTATGCCTTCCTGCATTTTGCACTTCAGGAAATGCAAGTTTTGGCACAGGTGACATCATTAAAAGGTAAAAGGGAGAAGAATTACATACGGCTTGTTAATCTAGGATACCTAGACTTTCCCCTGCTCCCCTTATGGAAGGCACAGGTTAGGTCTTGGGTTTTACTTCAATTTATATACTATGTGTTTTGGCTAACTGTTTTATTTCTGTGTTCTCTGTTGCCTTACTATATTGAAAAGTTTTATTTTCCACTTTTTTTTTTAGTAGAAAGTGTAGCTTCCTGTTTGAGTTCTGAGCCTCTGCACTGAGTAGAAACATAAGATGCCAGATGCAAGGAGCTTTCTTGCACAGCATGATTAACACTGCCAAGAGCAGAGTCTCTAATGCTGTTTCCTGGTCAACATTATATGGTATCTGTGATTCTACCATGTCAATAAGCAAAACACAAGGAGTGAATGGTGTGTTGGTTCAAGACATCCTTGGGTTTGCCCTTATCTTTCATTGTAATTTCATTTCATTAAGAAGGAAACTGGAGACAATCTAAATGTCCATAAAGAGAGGGTGAGTTCATATCTTAAAGGATAGCTGAGGAGTTTGAAGATTCAGTACACATAAGGTGCTTAGGATGGTGCCTAGCACATATATTAACTATTGCTATTCCTAGAGGCACTAATAAAGAGGAAAGACTACTTACATTGAAACCACGCTAGAGCCATATGTCTCTAAGTAGAATAAACTCAGGGCTTCACTTCTAGGTTTGTCCTCATTTGAGCCCAGGTAAGAGATGAAGACAGAACCTGGGCTCAGTGATTCTGCCCGTCCTTTTTCCTTTGCTACAGATGGCAGCTGCTTTGTATCTTAGAAAGGCAGAGATGTTGTGAAGGTCAGGTGGATGGCATTTTCAAAATGTTTATGTCAGATTATGGAAAAACTGAATATAGTGTTATAAAGAATATATCTGGTCTTTGTTCCTGGTTCCTGGCACAGGGATTCAAACACTCCAAACTTCCTGAGAGGAGTGTCTTTATTGTGCTAATGAAGTGACTCATGGTAGACTCCTAAATAACTTCAGGATGGGGATTCATTCTCGGAAAGGCCAAGCATGTGATGAAAGGTTGGGACCTTGGAATGACTTGACTTCTAAGGGAGGGAAGGAGGCTGGAGATGGAGTTTAAGCATATGGCCAATGACTTAATCAGTCATAACTATATAATGAAGCATCAATAAAAACTCTTGGACACTACAACTCATTGGAGATTCTTGTGCACATGTATATATGAGGATTCTGTGCCCTGATTCCACAGAGGAAGAGCATGGAAGCCCTGTGCTTTCCCCTAGACCTCACCCCATGTGTAACCATAGGGTACATTTCGGAGTTCTGTGAATCATTCTAACAATTTATCAAACCCAAAGGGATCATAGAAATTCCCAAATTTGTAACCAGTTCATCAGAAGTGTGAGTGACTAGGGGATCCTAAGAACTTGGGGCTGCCACAAGAAATAAGAGCAGTCTTGTTGGTGACTAAGCTGCTGAACCTGTGAAGTAGGATGCTAACTTGCTAATTGGTTAGTTAGTATCAGAAATCAGTTACATGCAGTGTATCTAGTTGAAGTGGAAACAGGATATGGTCACCTGGTTTAACCAGCCAAGGGCAAGATACCACATTCTTTCTCCTATCATTTACAAAGTCCCATTTTACCATAGAAAGTCTGGAACACAATAACCCGAACCTGAGGCTGGAAATATTTGGCTGCTACTATATGATTATTTTCCTCACTTGTTCTCATCTTCTTCCCTTTGATGCTTGTGAAAAGTCATTAGTGAAAAGGATGGCAAGATAACTTAAATGCTATTTTTTTTTCATTTGTACCCAGGAATTTTTCCACTCACAGATCGAATGCAGCCTTTCTTGGTATACAAATGACAAAAATTGGTTTTTCTCACTTTCTTTTTTCCCCACTGTCTATCCTCAACTAGAGACCACTAAGATAGAAATCCTTGCTGAATAGAAATTTCATTTACAAGACCTTTGCAAGCCACCAGACTTGGAGCTCATGCAAGCTTTGCTGCTCAGCATTTAAATGCAACTCATTAATTGTGGGACATGTTATTCTTCACTGCTTAGATTTTTAAGGAATGAAAAAAACATTTTATTTCAAAGCTGAATAAAGTAACTTAAAAGAGTGCCAAGAGTTGTCTTGACTGACTGTAGGTTACTATTAGAGCAAGAAACACAAGCACTGTAACTGTGGATTAAATAGTGTCCGGTGGGAATCAGCTGTTGCTCCCCTGGGTCCTGATGCAGAGGTTTATTTAAATTATTTTTAAACTTGATTATTCATCTGCAAGCCAGACACTATTTCCTATTACAGGCAATCTATTCCAGCTTGTCCTCTTGTCTAAATAAATTGGTGTGGACTTAGGAAATGCAGACCCATTCTACTACCAGCATAATGAGACAAAATAAGAAATGCAAATATGTTAGCAAATATATGGAAGGCACAAGCACCTCAGGGCCAAATAGGCACAAATTTTCAGATTATGCATAGTTTCCAATTATATGTGTTCATGTGACTCTCCTGGGGAAATGGGTCAGGCAGGGATGATGGCTGACTGTATAGAATATGATGGAAGACTATATAGAATTAAGAAATCTTATAGCTGAAAAGACCTTACTTATAAATCCTCTCCATAACCCCCTTATAATCAATTATTCAGATTTTATTGAAAAAGTCAAAATATAGCAAAGAGTTTCATGGACATTTCGAGAGTGCACTCTCATCTAGATGAAGACCTCCAATTGTTACATGGGCTATTTTCCATTAGTTGTCCTAGTGGTATGGTTCTATCCTGCAGAGGAATGGGAAGCACATTGGAAGTCTTCCCTGTTTGAATTCCATTTGTGATTTTGACTTGGTCATTATTCACCTTACCATGTCCTAAGCCTCTGACTGTAAGAGGGAGATCCTCTGCTGAGGGTGGGCCACAAGCAGGGATTTGGTGGTAGAGGTGTGGGAAGGGAATTATGGAGAGTATAAAAGCAGGCAGAGAATCACACTATTTATGCTAAGGTAATGGTGCTTGTATGTATCTTAGGTAAATATTTCCAACATTACAACCACAATGCATTCAAATAAAAAAATACTCACATTTATTTCTTCTGTTAAGAAATGTTTTAGTTCTTGTCACACACATGTCCCTGTGCTTTTAATAGGATGGAATGTAATTACTGAATGGGTATTCGTTACGGAGTGCATCAGTAATGCACTGGATTGTGCAGTATTGTCCCCTATGTTGTCATTGTAGCAATAGATTGTGAGTCTAAGCAGATTTCAGTAATGCCACTGTGATTGATGAGAACATGATGTGTTTAGTAAGGCCTGGAAGTAAATTCTTCACAGAGGAATGGAAAAAGGAGGTTGTCATGATAGTGTTAAGAGTGTGGTAACACTGCTATTCTATTAAGGCTTTAGAAATATAGACTGCCCCTAAATCCCTTATTAGTCACCTATTTTCTCTGTCTCTGCCTCTCTTGGGAATTGTTGCAATATTCATATTTCTATTTTTGTGAGGTACAATGGAACAGAAAGCTATTTTGTGTCAATGTTTATGGGAAAAGTAGAAATCAGAGTAAGTTTTGGTGACTCTAATGTTTCCTAGAATCAACGAACCAAACATATTTTGATCATTGAAATGATTATTTGTACTTATTGATTAAATCTAATGAGACAGACTCAATTCCACTTGATTAAAGCATTTATTGAGTGTCTACTATGTATAAAGCACATAGCACATAACTATCAGTGTGGGTGGATCCATCAGAAATAGCTTTAGTGCAACATACAGAAGGAAATAAGTTCCAACCATCAGAGCTGTTAAAAGCACCATTTGTTGTCAAAGGAAGAAATGGTGAGTGGGAGGGGGCAAGATGGTGGAGTAGAGAAAGGAAACAGCCCAGCCGTTCCTTAGCACCAGATTTATAAAGTGGGAAGACTGCTCCTCAGTGAGGTGAGTAACAAAGGAACCTCACTAAACCATAATACTGAACTGAAAAAAAAAATTCATAGAGCTACAGAAAGTCAGTAACTTGAGCATAAGAAATAATACCTTAGGGCTGGGGCTGGGGCTCAGTGGTAGAGCGCTTGCCTAGCATGTGTGAGGCACTGGGTTTGATTCTCAGCACAGCATATAAATAAATAAAATAAAGGTCCATTAACAACTAAAAATATTTAAAAAATACCTTAAAGATGTGCCAGCTCCTGCCACTAGCAGAGTGTTCATATAAAAGGGATTGCGTTGCTAGTGGCTAAAGAAATTTAAAATGGAAAGATTGACCTTGATTGACCTTGTGGTTTCCAGAGGAAGGCTGATTTTAATGGATACAGAGCTGGTAGGGTAAGCTCTCAGCTGTTGGGGTAAAAATGTTCCATGGAGATGGCGAGCCCTTCTGGAGTGCAGCAAGGAAACCTCCTTCCTAGTCCACCCTGCCTTATCCCTGGGCAGCTCCACTGGGAATGCAAAAAGTGCTGGCAGGTGAGGAAAATGTTCCCAGGAGCCGAAAGCTGTCCTAGCACAGCTCTCATAATTAGGAGTGTGTGTTTGGGGGGTCAATGAGAGGTTGACATACACTGGGAACTCATTAAGGAGTCCATGAAAAATTTCTCAGAGGGTGCCTGAACAGGGGACTGAAATAGGAACAAAGAACATATTTCCTGGCCCATTCAGTCTCTGGATCCCAAGGGAGAAAAATCCCATAATAGCTGGCACCCCATAAGAGTTATTGTGAAGATGGTCACTTTGGCCACGCAAGTGCATTTGCCCTCCAAAGTGGTTAGTGAGTAAGTCAGATCCATAAAGGTGAAGGTAAAACCTGTAGAGGCTAAATCCCTATGCCCTAAGAATGGATTTTTCTTTCAGTAGATTTATCACTGATGTATAGGAATACATTTGATTTATGGATGTTGACTTTATATCCTGCTACTTTGCTGAATTCATTTATTAGTTCTAGAAGTTTTCTGGTGGAATTTTTTGAATCTTCAAAATAGAGAATAATGATAGTGAGTTCTTTGTTTCTTAATCGTATCCCTTTAATTTCTTTCTTCTGATTGTTCTGACTAGAATTTCAAGGATGAGAAGTGGCGAAAGAGGGCATCCTTGTCTTGCTCCAGTTTTTAGAGGGAATGTTTTCAATTTTTCTCTGTTTAGAATGATGTTGGCCTGGGGTTTAGCATATGTGGCTTTTGCAACATTGAGGTATGTTCCTACTATCCCTAGTTTTTCTAGTGTTTTGAACATGAAGGGGTGCTTTTTGTCAAATGTTTTTTCTGAATCTATTGAGATGATGATATGATTCTTGTCTTTAAGTTTATTGATGTGATGAATTACATTTATTGATTTCCATACGTTGAACCAAACTTGCATCCATGGGACGAACCCCATTTGATCATGGTACACTATCTTTTTAATATGTTTTTGTATGTGATTTGCCAGAATTTTATTGAGAATTTTTGCATGTAATTTCATCCGGGATATTGGTCTGAGGTTTTCTTTCCTTGATATGTCTTTGTCTAATTTTGGTATCAGGGTGATACTAACCTCATAGGATGAGTTTGGAAGGGTTCCCTCCATTCTATTTCATGGAATAATTTGAGGAGTGTTGGTGTTAATTGTTCTTTGAAGGTCTTGGAGAACTAAGCTGAGAATCTGTCTAGTCCTGTGCTTTTCTTGATTGGTAAACTACCTCATTCACAATAGCCTAAAAAAAAAAGATACTTGGGAATTAATCTAACAAAAGAGATGAAAGACCTCTATAATAAAAACTACAGAACACTAAAGAAAGAAATTAAAGAAAACCGTAGAAGGTGGAAAGATCTCCCAAGTTTCTGGATAGGCAGAATCAATATTGTCAAAGTGGCCATACTACCAAAAGTGTTATACATATTTAATGCAATTCCTATTAAAATCTCAATGACATTATTCATAGAACTAGGAAAAGCAATCATGAAATTTATTTGGAAAAATGAGAGACCTAGAATAGTCAAAGTAATCTTTAGCAAGAAGAGTGAAGCAGGAGGCATCATAATACAAGATCTTAAAGAATATTATAGAGCAATACTAACAAAAATGGCAAGATATTGGCACCAAAACAGACACATAGACCAATGGTACAGAATAGAAGACACAGAGAGAAATCCACATAAATATAGTTATTTTGTACCAGATGTTGGGGCGTGCCACAAGATGGTGCTGAGCAGTCAGCTCAGTGCTGACCACGCTGCCCTGAGAAGCCACCTCCCCGCACTTTTATTGGCTGACCTCTGCCCCCATACTGCTTTAACTGAGTGACCCTATACTGTTTTCAGGTGGACAGCCCCTTCCGCATTATTAGCTTAGAAACTGGACACCACTGGACCCTCCTTCCTATATAAGCCTGTGAACCCCCTCAATAAATTGGTTCTTGCTTAGACGAGACCCCCTGGTGCATGGTGATTTGTGCCAGGCGGCCTTCCTCTCTCAGTCCGACCCCCACCGGAGACTCCCGGGGTGCCCCCCTCACTCACTGACCAAAGTTTGGTACCCGGCTGGGAGTATCCCCACACCAGACAAAGGCACCAAAAACATTCTCTAGAGAAAAGATAGCCTTTTCAACAAATGGTGCTGGGAAAACTGGAAATCCATATGTAGCAAAATGAAATTAAATGCTTATCTCTCACCCTGCACAAAACTCAACTCAAAGTGGATCAAAGACTTAAACACTAGAATAGAGACCCTGCACCTAATAGAAGAAAAAGTAGGCCCAAATTTTTACCATGTCAGCTTAGGAACTGACTTCCTTAACGAAACTTCTAAAGCATAAGAAGTACAATCAAGAATCAATAAATGGGGTGGATTCAAACTAAACAGCTTCTTCTCAGCAAAGGAAACAATCAGTACTGTGAAGAGAGAGCCTACAGAATGGGAGAAAATGTTTACCACGTACACCTCAGATAGAGCATTAATCTCCAGGATATAAAAAGAACTCAGAAAACACCACCACCACCACCACCAACCACAACACAACCCAATCAATAAATGGATTAAGGAACTGAGCACTTCACAGAGGAAGAAATAAAATTGATCAACAATTATATGAAAAAATGTTCAACATCTCTAGTGATTAGAGAAATGCAAATCAAAACTAAATTTCATTTCACTCTAGTGAAAATGGTAATTGTTGAGGATACAAGCAACAATAAGTGTTGGAGAAGATGTGGGGAAAAAGGTATACTCATACATTGTTGGTGGGACTGAAAATTGGCTCAACCATATGGAAAGCAGTATGGAGATTACACAGAAAACTTGGAATGGAACCACCATTTGACCCAGCTATTGCACTCCCTGGTTTATATCCAAAGGACTTAAAATCAGCATACTACATTGATGCAGCCACATCAATGTTTATAGCAGCTCAACTCACAATAACTAAACTATGGAACCAACCTAGGTGCCCTTCCACAAATGAATAGGTAAAGAAAATGTGGTATATATACACAATGGAATATCATTCAGCCTTAAAGAAGGATGAAATTATGGCATTTGCGGGCAAATGGATGGAGCTGGAGAATATCATGCTAAGTGAAATAAACCAATCCCACAAAACCAAAGGGCAAATATTTTCTCTCATATGTGGATGCTAATTCACAATAAGGGGAAGAATAGAGGTACTTTGGGTTAGACAGAGGGGAGTGAAGGTGGAGAGGGGGTGTGGGTATAGGAAAGATAGTGGGATAAATCAAACATTATTACCCCATGTGCATATATGACTATATTACTGGTGTGATTTTACATCATGTACAACCAGAAGAATGAGAAGTTATACTCCATTTATGTATGATATGTCAAAATGCATTCTACTGTCATGTATAACTAATTAGAACAAATACAAAGAAAAAAGAAAGATTTCCCCTCATCTTTGAAACACCAAAAACAAAACAAAGCACAACAACAACAACAGCAAAAAAATCCAACAACAAAAATGTGGATTTTTTTTTTTTTTTTTGGAATTACCAGAGATGTAGAAGACTGGAAGAGATAGGAAGCTCCACATCAATAGGAGAGTAGACCAAATCTAAAATAACCACCAACAGAGTTCCAAAACCCAGCAAAGTCCAAACCTCTACAACTGGAAATTCCAATCCTGAACTCTGCATCATCCCTACTATGGGATTATACAGTTCCTCAGCACTTTTCATTCTATCCCATCCAATACTAGTAAATTGGAAGCTGAAGGCCACTATTCCCAGCTAGCAGCTAGATAAGGAACACAAAGACAGTGGACAAAAATAGAGCCCAAAATAAATATGAATATGGAGAATCCACCCTTGCTGATATATTTGACCACCACCACAGAAATAAGGCCTCTATCTCTCATTACGATTTTTTCTTGTATCTTTTTCTCCATATTCTCATTTTATGCTTTTCAAATTTTATCTTTTTTTTCAATTTTTTCAAATATTTTATTGTGTTATTCTTCACTTTTTTCATTATGCATTGATTATGTGTGTATATGAGTGTGTGTGGGTTTGTTTATGCTTTCACTGTGTGTGTGGATAGGTTTGTGTGTATATATACATATATACACACTTATATGTATTCATTCATTGATTCATTCACTCATATACTTATATCACCTCTCCTGCATGTGTTCATTATTTAGCCTAGATTAAACTTAGATGGGTTACAATTATATAAAGGTTCAAGTGGTTTTTTTAAAAATTTTTTTTAGTTGTTGATGGACATTTATTTTATTTATTTATTTTTATGTGGTGCAGAGGCTCAAACCCAGTGTCTCACACATGCCAGGCAAGTGCTCAACCACTGTGCCATAACCCCAGCCCTCAAGTGGTTTTGTTCATACATTTGCTGGTTCATTTATGCCTAGGTTCTGCTCCCTCCTATCTCCTCTTCTTGACTCTCTTCCCTCAGTAACAAAATTTCCTATTCACTCCTCCTCTTCCTTTCTTTTTTTCATTACTTTTAGTTAAATTATTATTTCTTCTTCTTTACAGCTGATACTGCTCCCTATCTCCTGCAAGTAGTGATCATCTCATCACTTTTAGAAACACTTCAAACTTCCTTTTGTCTTCCTGTCCTATATTTTCTTATTTAAGAAACTGTAGTCCCACTAAATAAGAGAAATTTTATAGATCATGTAATTACTAATCAAGTTTTTATGATTATTAATATAGTGGAGAACATAGTAGACACATGCTGTAAAATGCTAGATCTAGTTCACAATTTTTATTGTTGTTTCTGTTAAATGCTGAACTCCCCATTCCTATATAGTGGTGATTAGTGTTATGGATATCAAAGTTGACCCTGGACATTTATCTTAAGGCTGTACATTTGTTGCTGACATTAGTTTTATTCCTTGATCCCTCCACCTCTAAGAGGGGTGGAAGGAGATTGGGACACCTTAAGATCACAGAACAGAGATTTTGCTGCTGAGAAATGCTCACATTCACAACAGTAAATCTCTCCTCACACAAAATCTAGTCCCACTTGAGCCTTAACATTACTCCAACTCAAAGAATTGAGAAGACAAAAACCCCAAACCAACAACAAAGACCCAAGGAAGAACAATCAGAGAAGAATTTAAGGTCTCACCCTTTGACATCTACTCATATACCAAAAACAGAGAGAAGACCCAGAACAAACAAGATAATTACACACAAAAAGAAATGCATAAAAAGATAAAGGGGAACCCATCTCAATTTTTGATGTGCAAGTTCTGAAAACATGAGGAAACAGGCAAATGAATCTCACCTCTCCTGAAAATTCACAATCCCTCAACAAAGTATTCCACTGATAGTGATGTGGACAAAATCATAGAGGAAGATTATTAAAAACTATTATTAAAATGTTCAGTGAACTAAAAGAAGATCTAAGGAATGAATTAAGAAAGCAAATACAGGGGCCGGGGATATAGCTCAGTTGGTAGAGTGCTTGCCTCACAGGCACAAAGCCCTAGGTTCAATCCCCAGCACCACAAAACAGAACACAAAACAAAACAAAACAAAACAAAACAACAAAAGAAAACAAAAAAGAAAGCAAATACGAGAGATGTAAGACCACTTCAATAAAGAAATACAAATAGTGAAAAGAAACTAATCATAATTCCTGGAAATGAAAGACATAGTCAAATTAAAAATTTACTTGATAGCATTACTAACAGATTAGATTGTATAGAAAATATAACTTTAGTTCTTGAAGACAGGATATATAAACTTGAATGCACAGAATGCAATAAAAGGAAAATATATGGAACAAGATCAGAATATTCAAGAACATGAAAAGATCAAATCTGAGAATTACTGGGATAGAAGAGAACATGAACATACAAGCTAAAGGCATTAAGAATATTTTCAATGAGTTAGAGAAAATTTTCCCATATTAAAGATGAGATAGACATTCACATACAGGAGGCATACAGGATCCCAAACAGACCTAACTAATTGAGAAGCTCTCCAAGACATATCACAATCAAATGCTTACATAGAAAATAGGAAAGAATATTAAAAGCTGCAAGAGAGAAACACCAGGTCACATTTAGAGGCAAGCCAATAAGGCACACTTCTGATTTCTTAATTCAGATCCTATAATTAAGGAGGACCTGGAATAAGATATTCCAAGCTCTAAAATAAAACAACTGTTAGCCAAATTTACTATACCCAGCAAAGCTCAGTTTCAAATTCAAGGGAGGAATAAAAACTTCCCATGGCAAGAATAAACTAAAAGAATTCATGACAACCAAGCCAGCACTACAAAGACTACTCTAAGATAAATTGTACACAGAGAAACCCAAAAACAAATCCCAAAACTCCCAAACAGAGAAAACAATTGAAGAGTAATCTATTAAATGATAACAAGATGGTATTAAATATAGCAACAAATCAAAATGGCAGGATACAAGATCAACAAGATACAAGAATTAGACCTGAAACCTGCAACTGCTAGAAGAAAATATAGGGTCAACACTCCATCATATAGGTGTAGGCACTGACTTCCTCAACAAGACCCCCAAAGCACAAGAAAATAAAACCAAGAATCAGTAAGTAGGTTGCCATCAAGTTATAAAGCTGCATAACAAAAGAAATGATTAGGAGCGTGAAGAGTGTGAAGAGCCTATTAAATGGGAGAAAATCTTTGCTAGCTACTCCCCTGATAGGGGATTAATATCAAGAATATATAAAGAACTCAAAAAACTTAACATCAACCAATTAATGAAACAAATAGCTCAATCAATAAATGGGCAAGAGAACTTCTCAAAAGAAGAAACACAAAGGTCCAACAAATACATTAAAAAAATACTCAACATCTCTAACAATTAGGGAAATGCAAATCAGAACTACAGTAAGATTTCATTTTACTTTAGCCAGAATGGCAATGATCAAGAATACAAAAAATGATAAATGCTGATGAGGTTGTGGGGAAAAAAGTATACTTGTACATTTTTTGTGGGACTGTAGACTAGTACAACCACTCTGGAAAGCAGTATGGACATTCCTCAAAAAACTAGAGATGGAACTACTATATGACCCAGTTATTCTATTCCTTGGTATTTTCACAAAAGAACTAAAATCAGCATAGTTTACAGCCACCAAAAATGTTTATAGCAGCACAATTCACAGTAGCTAAATTATGGAATCAACCCAGATACCCATCAATAGATAAGTGGATTAAGAAATCATGATATATACACACAGTGGAGTTCTACCCAGCCATAAAGAATGAAATTATTACATTTGCTAGTAAATGGATGGAACTGGAGCACATCATGCTAAGTGAAAGGAAGCAGACTCAGAAACTCAAAGGTTGAATGTTTTTTTCCCATATAGGGAAGCTAGAGAAAAATAAAGGAAAGGAGGCAGAAAGGTTAGGATATCAGAAAGATATAGGGAAGATCAGTAGCATAGAACAAGGAGATCAAGAGGCAGAATGGAGGGATGGGAAAGGGGAGGCAGTGTTGAATGAATTCCTAAAAATCAAGTTATATGCATATATAAATATACCACAGGGGATTTCACCTTTATGTATGAGTAAAAAGAACCAATCAAATATAAATAAATATATGAGTGAAAAGAAGTCTAACATAGTAAAGGAAGGAGAACAAAGTAAGGGAGGGAAAACAGGAAGAAAAAGGGGGCGGAAGGGGGATCTTGAACTGAAATAAAATTGCATGCATGTATGATTTTTTCTTAAATATGTATATCTCTTCGGGTCATATGCGTATTTTATTTTTTCTAATCCACGAACACAGGACATCTTCTCATTTGTTTGTGTTTTATTCAGTTTCTTTTATTAATGTTTTATAATTTAAATTGTAAACATCTCTCACTTCCTTGGTTAAATTTATTTCTAGGTGTTTTATTATTTTTGACATTATTGTAAGTTGAATTGTTTTCTTTTTAAAAAATATATATATTTGTAATTTTTTAGTTACAGATAGACACAATATCTTTATTTTGTTTATTTTTATATGGTGCTGAGGATCGAGCACATGTGAGGCAAGTGCTCTGCCACTGAGCCACAACTCAGCCCCTGAATTATTTACCTGATTTCTTTTTTAGATAGATTGTTATTCATTTAAAGACATGAAACTGATTTTTATATGCTGACTTTGTATTCTATAACTTTGCTGAATTTATCCATTAGTTCTAAGAGTATTTGTGTGTGTGTGTGTTGAATCTTTACAATTTTCTACATATTGAATCATATCATCTATAAATAGAATTAATTTACTTATTTCTTTGTGATTTGGATGCCTTTTCTTTTCTTTTCTTGTCTGATTGCTTTTTTTAAAAAAATATTTATTTTTTAGTTGTAGGTGGACACAATATTTTACTTTTATGTGGTGCTGAGGATCGAACCCAATGCCCCCCGCGCTAGGCGAGCACGCCACCACTGCGCCACAAGCCCAGCCCCTTGTCTGATTGCTTTTGTTAGTACTTCTAGTATTGTGCTGTATAGAAGTGGTGAGAATGAGTATCTTTGCCTTATACAGATCTTAGAGGAGCTCTTTCAGATTCTCACCATTGAATATGATGTTAGCTGGGGGTCTTTTTCATAAATAGCTTTTATATGTTGAGGAAATTTCCTCTTACATTTATTTTGTTGAGTTTTTATCATGAAAGAATGTAGAATTTTGTCAAATGACTTTTATGCATCTATTCAGATGATCATGTAATTTTAAAAACCTTTTTTCTGTTAATATGATAAATCTTATTGATTGTTTAATGTCTATTCAACTAATTTTGAATCCCTAGGACAGCTCCCACTTAATCATAGTATATAATCTTTTCTACATGTTGTTAAATTCAGTTTGCAAATATTTTGGGGGATATTTTGGCATCTGTGTTAATCATGAAAAAGATCGAGATTAGACCCTTATCTTACAGTATACACAAAAATCAACTCAATGTTAATTAAGGACCCAAATGTAAAAGCTGAAACAAACAAACAAAACATTTTATGAAAGAAAATAGAGGAAAATCTCCTTGATATCAGCTTTGACAACATATTTTGGCTATGATCCCCAAAGCATGGGCAATAAAACCAAAAGTAAACAAGTGGAATTACATCAAACAAACAAACAAAAAATCTGCAAAACAAAGGAAATAATCAACAAATGAAAAGGCAGCCAATGAAATTCAAGTAGAAAATATTTGCGAACCACATATTAAATAAGAGCTAATAGTCAAATTATATAAAAAACTCACACAACTCAACAACAAATAATCTGCTTAAAAATAATCAAATAACTTGAATAGATATTTCACCAAAGAAGATAAGCAAATGGCCAGCAGGTATATAAAAAGGTGCCTAACATTACTAATTATTGAGGAAGTGAAAATCAAAGCCATAAGAAGATGTCACCTTATACCTGTTGGGATAGCTATTAGCAAAAAGATCAGAGAACAAGTGTTGGTGGAAATGTAAATTGGTATAGCCATTGTGGAAAACAGTATGGAGGTTCCTCAAAAAAAATTAAAGCCACATAAAAAAGCCAGAACTATCTGAGTATATTCCAAGCAATTAAAATCAAAATCACAAAAAATATTTGTACATCCATTCTCAATGAAGCACTATTCACAGTAACCAAGATTTAGAAAGAACCTAAGTTTCTGTTATGGGTGAATGGATAAAGAAGTTGTGTAAGATATACATACAAAAAAAGAAATCCTGTTATTTACAACATGGTTGAACCTAGAGGACACTAAGTGAAATTAGCCAGACAGAGAAACATACTGCATGATCTCTTTACATGTGGAATCTAAAAAAAGAAAGATCAAATATATAGAAACACAGAATAGAAAGGTGGTTATCGGGAGCAATATGGATCAAGGGATATGAAGACACACTTATATGGGCTGACTAAGCACAGAGGTCTAACATACAGCATGAGGGCTATAGTCAATAATATTTTATCATTCGTGGGAAATTTGTCCAGAGAGTAGACTGAGCTAACCCCCTCTCTGCCCCACAAGGAAGGTGACTAGGTGAGATGACAGATATGTTAATTACTTGACCTTAGTAATCATGTTGCTATGTATAGCAAAACATCAGGTCCCATGCCTTAAATATATACATTTTAAAAAAGAAAGCTTAGGAAGAAGAAAAAAATCAATTATATCCTCTTTCATTACCTTGTCAAACCATTTTCTTTGCCTTAATCTGGCTTTATTTCCTACTGCTCCTGACACAGCTGTCCTTGCCGGTCATGCTCCATCTTTGATGGCCAGCCCCTTCCTTTCCTTCCCTGCTTCTGTCCTTTGTTTTTTCACTGCCTGTGCTCAGACTTTGAAAGGTATGTCTCACATCTCAGATCCATCCAAACACTGTTTACCCTTCTGGCTTGGCTGAAGGTTTCTTTTCCCATGAAACCTACTAAGGCTGGAATATTTTAAGTCTTTATTGCTCAGTAATTGTCTCCAATGAGTTAATCCCATTTGCCTAACTAGTTTGTGAATGGTTTCAAGGCAGGGCCCAAATATTTTGCTCCTTTGGGTTTCTCCTAGTGTCTAGCAAGATGTGTGAAGCAAGTAGATGAAGAGTAAGTGTTGATGGATTGATCTTACATGCACTAGGTACACATTTAATGAATACAGCTATTGGCCATCTCACAGACATTAAAATATAGACTCCTTGGGGGCAGCAGATATGTGACTACCACCCTGTTGCCCTGATATACCTTCTGAATCAATAATTTGACAATGCTTTGATAGGTGATCATTCCATCTTTTCATGGAGTATTATTGTTTAGATGGCCCATGATTTAGTGGCTTTAGAAAAGAGGCTGAAAAGCAGACCAAAGACTTGGTGTCTACAGTAAGTGAAACTTTGGGGGCATGTCTGTCTTCTCTGCTGGAGCTGTGAGGACATAGTAGACATGTCATTCCAAGGCCCATCCTCTTTTGGGCTGTGTTACTTTTTGCCCATTATGCAAATGAAGAATGAAAATAACAAGCTGTTTTTATTTCTCCCTCTGAAACCATGAAAACAGCGAACATATGGTTCTCACTCTGCCTGGAATTAAAAAGGAGTAATTGACATTGTCTGTCCCAGTGAGCAAGACTCAGTGTTCCTTTTACTACCTCCTAAAGAGCTATCCTGCCCCAGAGCTTTGCTGGCTCAGCTGAATGAGGCCGTCATTTCAAAAGAGGACTGGCTTTTGGGTTATGCTGCTTTCAAGTCTCAATAAAAGTATTAGCTCTGCCTCCTCCCTGTATGGTATGTGAGTTGTTAATCTGGAGGATGGCTGGTCAGTTGTAAACAATCTCATTTCTGCCCTTTGTGAACCTCCTTTGCACCCTTCTTTTTCTCTCTCTACGTCTTTTTAGGGCCTTTTGTCCTGGAGCACTCATTGCTCCAGAATGTTCCACCGCCTCTCCAGGACTGCATTATAGTGTCCATGTGGAGTGGGCAGGATTGTATGTTCTCAAATCTCTTATCCATCTTCTTCTCAACTTCAAAATTCGTCTAATTTGCGCTTTATTCCTTCAGGGCTAGCTCTCTGCTAAGGATGGTTCAATGAACATCATTTCATCATTTTAAATGATTTCATGATTTACCTCTTAAACAGAACTTCCTGGTGAAATGGCAAGGGAGTAGTTTAAGTCACAAGATAATCCTGACATCTCTTCTTCCAGGATCAATTGTATTCAGTGGGAAGCAATCCTAAATATTGTAAAGAGCTAAGATGAATGTTGATAAACTGTGAAACAGAAGGCAAAGTTCAAATGAAAGTTTAAGCTAAAGTAAAAGATTTAATGAATTTGCTCTCTTTGTGGGGTGTTTTGGGCTATGACCTCTATTCTCTCATGGTTTTACTCCTAAAAGCTTTGGAGGGCAAAGCTTAAAAAAGCATTTTGTAAACACTCCCTGGGATAATGGGAGGTTGTGCAGAATGCCAAGCAAGAGGGTCAGGGTGACCTCGGAGAATCAGTGAATCAAAGTCCAAGTCAGTCCATATGCCAGAGGCGAAGCAGCCAAAGTTTGTATGGAGGTTGCCGGGAGAAACCTGGAGTCCAGCAAGTCAATGCCAGAAGTAAGGGTCAGAAAGGAGTCAAGCTTTGGGAATTGGGAAACATAGTTAAATTCTTGTGGATTCTTCTGCTGGTTCTATTGAATTAATTGCTTCTGCAAGGGGTAGCTTTCTCCTTTAAGAGTTTCAGTAGCAGTTTTCACACTGGACATACATATTCATGGTCATTCACAAAGATTTTCTAAGATATTTTTTCAGAGGGATATTGAATCCAGGGCCTCACAGAGGCAAAGGCAAGTGCTCTACCACTAAGAGGCATTCCCAGCCCTTTTTTGTTTTATTTCAAGAGAAGGTCTTGCTAAGTTACCCAGGCTGGCCTTGAACTTGTGATCCTCCTGCCTTAGCCTTCTGAGTTGCTGGAATGACAGGCATGTATTTCCATGCCCAGCTCCAGAGTATGGACTCATTCATTATCTACCTCTTCAATTCATAAACATATTCTTTCCTAAAATTGCTCTTAGTATAAGCTTATGGTCTTCTCTCCAACCTCCGTACTTATAATAACCCTCCCATTTTACAAAATGAATGAAGACCTCTTACCCATTCTGAGTCTTACCATGGTACATTGTCTCACTATATAAACATCTCCAGGGGTCCAGAGAAGTTTAAAAGCCACAATTTTGAGAAGACAAATGACCCTAAAATTGAAGAAAGGCTAAATTAAAGTTTCAGCTCTAAAATAACTACAAATATTCTTTGGTTATAGATTTTTATGATTTTGACCCCAAATTCAGAAGTTCAAAGAATAGAATGCTGTTCCTGTAACTAAACTCCTTCACCATACAAATGTGGATAGTTTCTTAGTGCTTTTGTCTATAAAAATGAAAGGTAGAAGTACAATTGATTATTACATTGTTATTTTCAAAAGGAGAAATCCTGACTCATGTATACACATATAAAGACAATCATGAATGCTGATATGAATTTTCTAATAGATGTAAAACTGGTTATTATAATTGCTTATAGGGCAATAAAATCTAATGTGTAGAATTATGTTTTCTAAGGAGCAGAAATCAATTGTATCTCTATTAGACAAAATTAGTTTATATTTTTATGGATAAAAATAATTTAATTTTAATTTGCTACAATTTAACAGAATTGTAAAATTAACCATTAAAGACAATCAGAAGCACATACCCTTATAGAATCTGATAACTTTTTGCATTGGGGTTGGGGTTGTTCTGCTAGACAACACTCAGCTTTTCTTTGAAAGGATACCAAATACGCTCTTTTGTCCATGTCAAAATCTTTCACAATATTCTTAACAGAACCTAAACACTGCCTTTTTCTAGCAATAAGTAATAGTTAATAAGTAATAGTTAAAAATTCAGAAATTGTGATTGGTTACTGCAGCTTATCTTTGCATTTCAACCTCTCTTAAATGGTCTTGATCTAGATATATAAAAATGTGTAGAAAAACTGTGTTGTGAAAGGAATGAAAAGATTAGACCCTAAATTCCTGAGAATGACCTTGTGATTAAGCATACCTACAGGCAGGCCCATGTAGTGCATGTACGTGTGTGAATATGGGGGCGGGGAGGGTCTTGAGGAGAGGAGAGAGGCAGAGGATGAGGTACCTGTAAAAGTACCTCATCTTTTTTTCTGCTTTCATTTTGCCATTTAGAGAGTAACATATAAAAAATGGTTGTGCTGTGGTTGTTTTTAAAATTATTTTGTATTTCCTTAAATAAAAATTATCAAAACCCCTCAGTTGTGATGAAGTTCTTTGTTTGTAAAAATCCATCATTTTCTATCTTGTCCAACCTATTACTGCAGTCATCTTCTTTACTCTTCTTGTATCTACTTGACTCCATATCTTGCCTTTTAATTCTTGCTTTTGATTTCTCCTTTTGGACAATGAATTTTTTTCTTTTGTAGATTTCAGCCATTGGAAAGACTGGCCGCATAGACTGAGCTTCTGGGAATGTTTTGTGCCCAGTTTTTTTTGGTGGGGATGCCGGGGATTGAACTCAACCACTGAGCCACATCCCCAGCCCCATTTTGTATTTTATTTAGAGACAGGGTCTCACTGAGTTGCTTAGCACCTCGATGTTGCTGAGGTGGGCTTTGAATTCCGGATCCTTCTGCCTCAGCCTCCAGAGCCGCTGGGATTACAGGCGTGGGCATGATGCCTAGCATGCCCAGCTTCTTTTCTGTGGAACAGGGAAGCTCAGAAGCGAGGGCTATCTTACGTTAGAACAGTAAATCTTGGGTGTCTAAGAAGAGGGTGATGATCGTGCAAAAGCGGACAGGGGAATGTAGATACTATACTTTCAGTCCAAAACTTTTGAGGTCTTTCTGGGATGAGTCTGGAGAGAGGGAATCTCTCATCTTAATGTCCAAAGGTCTGATTTGACTATTTTGACATTGCTTGGACTTTAATCAGAATTTAAATAAGTGCCTTCACCAAAGTCATCTTCAGAATGATAGACACATAGAAGGATGAATTGGGACTAAAACTAGTTTTAGCAAACATTAGTTCTAAGAGAGGCTGAAGTACCTGACCTCTCAAAGCACTTTCACAGAGAAAGGATTTTAGAATTGGAAGAGACTTTAATGGAAGATAAATTCTCTAATCTAATCTCATTATATAAAACTTCAGAACAAAGCGACTTTCCTCAGTTCACACGTTTGTGGCCAGTCAAAAATACAACTCTAAAGGGACAGGGTTTGTGAATTCATCTGTTTCCTCTGCACCTTTGTAATTGAGCACAATCCACTGTGTCTACATTAGCAAAGTTATATTAATATGGACTATTAACTGGGATGTGGAAACAACCTCATTAGAAAGAAGTGGGCATTATAATGGTACCTGATAAAATGAGTTTTCTCATCTGTAAAATGAAAGTCTTGCAGCAGATAAACTTTAAATTCCTTCTTCCTCAGAAGTCTCTGAGTAGAGGATTCTGCTAGTGTGATTGAGGATACAGGTGTTGGAAGCAGACAGTTCTCAGGCCTACCTGTTTGTGACAAGAGAGTACCTGGGTTGGAGTCTACAGACCAAATTCTACTTTTGCACGTGTTTTCCTGCTTGACTTTCTTCTCCGTATTCAGTGTTTTCTCATTTGTAAACGAAAAGTAATGATGTCTGCCTATGTACTCCAAGGGTTCCTCACGGAGCACAGAAAAGGCGTGATTGCTTTCTCTTTTCTCTTAAGGATGGTACATAGATAGCACCATGCATGGAAGAGAGTTAGTTATGTGTGATGTATATGCATGTGTGTATGAAGATGTTTCTCTTAGGCAGTAGGCCCAACTCTCTCCTAGAACCCCAGTTGACAAGAACTAGCACGCAAATATATAACAAACTGTATAATGTGTGCAGGATAACAAAATATAAAGAATTAGTGTTCTTTGTATCCAAATTTTATTTTTGCTAATTCCATATACAAATCCCTTGCCTGGATAGTATAAATGAAGGACTGATGCCCCATTATTCTAAGAATGAAGTGATATAGTCTAAGCCCATAGAGACAGGCAAGGGGTGGTATGTTGTGGGGATATGGGCTCTCTGTTCTTTATCATTCTAATCAAAACTGATTTGTCTTTATTCCCCCTCAAATTCACTCCTATCCATGAAGAACTTAGGTTACCTAGATTTTGAGGTTGGCTGGAAAATCAAGAAAGCTTTATACATAGGAATGGGGAAAATTCTGGGTCAGAGGCCTACTTTCATGGAGCAAGTACCTTTGACAATCCTTGTGTATACATTACCCCATATTTGGTGACTTGAAAGATAATAATTGTCAGAAATTATATGTTTTTAATGTGCCAGGTTCTGTTTTGAGCACTTTACATATATTATCTAATTTAATCCTTAGAGTAAGTTAGAGATGTAGACATTAATATAAATACTTTATAAATAAAGGAAACTGAAGATCAGTTTTTACTCCAGTAACACTACTAGTTCACTGCTGGTTAGTGGCTGGGGGCCATGGCATGCCACAACTCTGGGGGTGTCATCCCTTGGGTATTCTCTGTGAATGTTATCCCTGGAGGTAACCGTGTGAATATCCTTTTTGGAGAAGTACAATGGCCTGAGGACAGGCAGAACTGAGATGTGACTCTAACTCTGTTTGACTCTAAATTCTGTGCTAAGCCACTGTGGCATGTGCTGTCTCTACACCATGAAGGGCTGGTTCTCAGTAGTTGATGGTGGAGAGTGAGTGGCACCGCCTCTGTCTCAATCTGTGTGTGATTTAGGTGTGGAACCCGGTCAGGTTGGGCCATTGAGAGAGCTCACCAGGGGGACTGGAAGGCACACTGATGGGTGAGAGCTGGGGAGGGTGTGAGTATGTGTGTGTGTGTGTCAACGTGTACATACCTTTGGTTTCATCTGCTGGGCTGTGAATTTTAAGGGGAGAGATCAGAAAACCACAGGACAAGGTGCCAGCCAGGACTGGGAGCCCCTAGTGAACAATTTCCTTCTCTCTGTGTACTTGACTGTGTGTGTTTGTGTGTTTAGAGTTCTGTGTCTGTATTGAAATGGAAATTCCCTCCACAAATTGGATGTGCTGTGGGGAGGAAGGATGCAGACTCTGTGCAAGGCACCTCCTTGGCATTGCCTCCCTCTGGCCCACCACATGCGTAGCTTCTGTGTGAGGTGAGGAAAAATCTATAAAGACCACGCTCCACTTTTCTGAGTGACCAGAGAATGCAGAGAACAGAGTAAGGAGTCAAAAGTCTTGGGTACTGGCAAAGGCAGCTTGGGAAGTACAGTAAACCTGTATGAATTCTAGCTTCCTCAGAATAAAAGATGAAGATGATATTACTCATCTCATTGAGCAGATACGGAGCTCTGACTTTCACACAGCCAGATTGTGACAAAGCCCTCCATAAGCCATGTCTCAGAAGCAGAGAGTGGGTTTAGTCCTTTTTACCAGTGTTGCTATTGGAAATAATTTTTCTAGTCATAGGCCTGTTTTTCATTGGACCTTCACTGTCATAGAGACTCCAAAAGTGACATACCACATTGAAGGTCCTCCTATCTCTTCAATTAACCTTCAATTATGCATCCTTCTAATTATGTACTTCTCTTTTATGCTTTTAGAAAAAGAGATTGAGCTTTGCCACTCATTTTCCATGCTCATTAAAGAGCTCTCTCCTTCAATACCTCACATTTGAATTGGATTTGATTTTAGAGATTATGGAAACAAAGAAACTGTGAAAAGCAAGGTTGTTATTCTAGTGCACTGGACGAATGTCCATTGCAGAGATATCATATGCTGGTCACGCTGCTCTTGTGCTCTGTATGCAGGGCTGGCTCCCTGATGGCCCTTTGGAGGTGTTAGTTTTATTCCACAATGTCCCTGAATACTCTCCTGCAGTCAGAATTAAACTCGTTTCATGGGGGATGGGAAGCATGAGTGAATACTCTCCTATTTAAGCTGATTTTCACAAAACAAAACTAGGTAACTCCTGTCTCCTTTACTGAAAAAGGATGAAAGGCCCTCATGATCTTCCTCTTTCCCTAGTTCATGAGCAAATGTCTGGTTGCCACTCTGGGTGGCCACTCTTTTCTTGCAGGTGACTCTTGAGTGGATGTACTATTCATTTGACTGATGTGGCTGCTGGTTACGGGGTGAAATGTGTGACCAAAATTTGCTTAATATGTCTGTTTCCCTTGCCTTTTCTGGAAGTTTAAAATTATTGGTCTGGACTTAAACTCTCAAAGCCCATTTCCTTGGACTAATGGCTCCCCTTCATACCTAAAGCTTAGAGATGTGTGAAGAAATTCACAGTCATATCTTCACTCCTATAGAAAAACAATTTAAGAAAGCCCTTCTACTGGAGGCAGTGGCGTCTGCCTGTAATCCCAGGGGATTGGGAGGATGAGGCAGGAGGATCACGAGTTCAAAGCCAGCCTCAGCAAAAGCAAGGTGCTAAGTAACCCAGTGAGACCCTGTCTCTAAATAAAATACAAAAAAATAGGGCTGATGATGTGGCACAGTGGTTCAGTGCCCCTCCATCAAAAAGAAAAAACCTCACAAACAAATAAACAAAAGAAGGCCCTTCTAAGGGGGCCTTTTGCATGCCTCTTCAGGAAGAGTTCAGCATCATCTGAAACCAAATTCCTACACAAATTCCAGCAGCATTTGGCAGATGCTGTTGAAGTGAGAAGAGTCTCCAGAAACTTTCTGCCTCGAGTGATGATCTCTGCTCCTTGAGGTTAAGGTGCCCTGGCCTGGCTTCAAGAGAATATCAGTATAGCCATGTGTCCTTTAACAGCGGGGATCTATTTTGAGAAATGCATTGTTAGCTGATTTAGTCATTGTGTGAACACCAGTGAACTTGTACAAACTAAGCTGGCTACAACATCACAAGGTGGTATAACCTTATGTATAGGACCATTGCTGTTGACCAAAATGTCATTATGTGGCATAAGAGTATGTTTAGTCATCTTCATACCATGGTGGCTCTGGGTAGACATGACCTCTGTTTGTGAGGCTGTGGATAGGGTCAAGGAGGCATGTGGTCCTACTTGCCAGTTTCTTGGGACTCAATATAAAGGTAAAGGAACAGGTGGATCAGATCAGGGCAGAGATATGCCCCTAGGCATGACTAGGGCCTGGCTGTGCTTGGGCTGACAAGGGCTTGTGATTGCTCTCACTGGGGACATGTGAGGCTTGGATTTAGAGTGTCTTTGATGGTGCCATACGTTGAACAGGGTCATCCACTCCTCTTTCAGTTAATACTGTTAAATGCTATTAGGGATTTTTAGCATTAGGTACACACAAATATTCCATTATGATATTTGTTATCTATCCTATAATGTTAGTGTAATGTGCACTGGTTGGTGCAGAGGTGCTGGAGCCAGACTGCTTGGGTTCTCACTAGCTTTGTGATCTTTAATAAGTTACTTAGTCTCTCTGGGCCTCTCTTTATTTATCTGTAGAATAAAGATACCCACCTTATAAGTTTGTTGGGAGTATTAAATAAATTAATTCATGAAAAGTGTTTAGAAGAGCATCCTACACATAGCAAATATTCAATACATTCTTCTTATGATCATCATTCCTGCTGTGTGCCATGTGATGCCCCACTATACCCTAAGTATTATGGTAGTTTTATATAGTCTGAGCACCTAGCACAGTTTATCTTTTCATTTCAACAAATACCTGTTGAGCACCAACTTTGTGCCCCAAGTGTTTCCAGGTGTGGGGATCCACAGTAAGGCAGACTTGCCCTTTGTTCTTGGAACACCTGAAGTCCTGATACATCCTAAGTGCTCAGTAGGTAAATGGATTATTTACCTCATTGAGGTAAATGGATTATCACTAGTGGTGTGTCTCTATAAATAGCCATCTCTGTGGGGGAGGGCAGTGAACAGAGCTCAGGCTTTGGAGTCAGATCTGAGTTCAAATTCTGATTCACTGACTTTCTGGTTGTGTTCATCACTTTGCCCATTTGTGAAGGAGAGATCATAGTAGCATAACTTTATAGCTTTGTTGTGAGGAAAAAAATGATAGAAATGCCCTATACTTAAACATTTCCTGCCCTCCTTCAGCCCAAACACTTACTATCTAGGGGCACCCCTCTCCCTACTCCTGTAGATCTTATGGACTGGCAAAGTGGAACAGGACATAAGGATCTGGAGAGTGATAAGAAACTGGTTCACTTATTTGTTCACTCATTCCTTGACTTACTCATTCCGTCAACCACTACTCCTTGAGCTCATACTATGGGTAAGGGATTTGCTAATCCTGGAGATCTTGCGATGGACAGGCGAAATTCTTACCCTCAAGAAGCTTATATATAATGAAAAATATAGATGAAACAAAAAAAAAAATTAACCAATGAGTACCATAATTCATGTAATGTTAAGGGCAGTAAAGAAAATAGTGAATATAACAGTTCTTCAAATGGTCGTGGGTCTCTCCACAGAGCCTCTCACAACAGAGTGAGCAGATGAAAGAGAGTGGGCAAGATGGAAGTCAATCTTTTGTGAGTTACTTATGGAAATGACATCCCATTGCTTTGGCCATATTGTATTTATTAGAATCAAATCACTAGTTCCAACACATACTCAAGGAGAGGAACATAAATACTAGAAGGTGGAGGCCACCAGGGCTATCCCAAGCTGTGCTGAGATGGTCAGGCATTTTTGCCCCTGTGTAGGTCAGTCTGTGGATATGGGCCATATGGACAAGTGCTAGGGTGAGGTGGCTCTCCACAGTGGAAGCTGTCTCTAAAAGTTAACAGTCGAAGGCTTTCTCATGATTGTACTTGCAGCAACTGGGGCAGTGGGTCTGTCAGTGAAGAGGATGGAGAGGGATGTCCTCACATCCACCCAAGCCCCATTCCACATTCAGACTTTAGACAACTGTGTTCATAGAGTCTGACTTAGGAGCAAATTCTGTTGATCCATGTGTGAGTGGAAGAAAGGGAAAGAGGGACTGTTTCTTTTTGGTATTTCACAAGAATTGGTTCTCTTTGGTTGTGTGTCCTCCTTTATTTTCCTCTTTTTTGGCCCCTGAGTTGAAGCCGACTTTGAATACTAAATAGAAATACTACCTGAAAATAAAGTTGTGTTGTAATCAAAAATCCTGTCAGTGTAAGGCCTAGGGTAGTGGCTCATTCATTCACACGGCTCTCAGGGGAGTTTTTGAGGTTACATCTCTGTAGGGTTAGAACAGAATTTCTCTCCTCTCCTCCTCCCACCATCTATCTCCCATTCCATCTTTTTATCTTTTTGTAAATGCACATCTTTTGGACTTCTTGAACTGTGGAATCTAAGAAGCCAATAGAGCAAGGCACTTTCAAGCTTCTCTAGAGACAGAGCTTGACATAGGGGATTTTTGGTCATATACTAAACTTTTGTAGCAATGCTATCCAATATGGCAGATACTTTTCTGACCTAAAGACTACATTTATAAGTAGCAAGAAGATTTAGAGCTCTTCAGCACATGCTAAAATATTGCCTTGACTTTTTCCCAGATGTCTACAGAGATCCTTGGGCTCCCCTTCCTCAAGGTTTCCTTACCCAGGCAGTTGGAGTTGCCTATAAACCTGATATCACACATTTCAGAGACAGCTCCCATCCTTCATGGACTTGTGTGTATCAGGCTGGAGAATGAAAATCTGTACCAGGAAGACTTGGCAGTGATGACTTAATGGAATCACTGGGAGCTTTTATGCTATGCAAGCTGACCCAAGGGGGGATTCTGATATGGCTTTTAGAATCTCAGGCACAGGCATACCTAGTTTATGTAAGTTCCCCAGGTAATTTACTAAGTTTTTGTCCTCACCTTGAGATTCACTGCTCTGTATCTTCTGCTTCTGGGAATGAAAGGTTTCTTTCCTAGGTCTAATCCACCTGCAGATGGACCAGATGTTGTTATAAATCTTCTGGTGCATCTGAATCTTTGCAGTGGTTCTAAAGCCTCAGATCTCTCCAGGGACTATTGGCATTTCCAGTCCTCTAATCTTTGAGATTTATGTCTGTTCTTCCTTCCATTATTCCCTTCCTCCTTTGCCAGATTCCTGGGGTCTGGGTGGGCTGCTTGAATATGCAGGGCTTTCTTTCCCCATTAACCTCCTCCAGGTTTATCCCAAGAGGGAAACCTTCCACTTTTCAAGGAATAAATCTGTAAGAGTGGCAATATTTAGAGAGCAGTAAATTTCTGCTGTGTGTGTGTGTGCAGGCATGTGTGCATGTCTCAAATCTGTGCCCTATGTGTATATCTCTGTGTCTGAGAGAGGAACTGTGCTGACAACACTAAAAGAAAGGGCCTTTACATTCCTAGAGTCAAGATCACAGAGGGAAGGACATGGTCAGGAAAGTCAGGGAGGCATCAAACTGCTGGGAGAAAAAGGATGGAGCTGAGGAAGAGGCATGATGGGCAGAAGTGTCCCCACTGTTTGGCTTAGCAGAGAGGAGATTATTGGGGCATAATTCTGAGGTAGCTCCCCTCACCATTCAGCCATTGGATCTTGTTTTCTTAGCTACTACTTTGTATTTTTTCAGTCATGCTCAGAGGAAAGAGAAGAGAAAGAACCCTGGAGAAGAACTGAGTTTAACTTTCCAATTTTCTGAAATACTATCAATGAAAACAAAACTCTTTCACTCAACAACCAATAACTCACTAACCACCTGTAAACAGAAAACAGAAGCACAGAAATGATAAAATAACTTATCTAAAATCCAGTTGACTAGCTCTATTTCTTATAGATGTGAGTGAGATTAGCAGTGGCAAAGGTCAGCCAGGAGACAAAATGAATTACCCTGGAGGGTCTCTCCCTGGACCACAGGATTGCTAATGAGCAAAGACCACCCTTGAGTCCTTATAATTGGAGGTAGAGGAATCATTTAGATAACTGACATCCACAAAGAGTCCTTCACACTTATATTAGCCTTTCCCCCCAAAATTAATTAAGGAAAAACAAAAAATGAATACGATGAAAGAAAGGTACCAAAGAAACTCCATAGAAATTATTGGTTCGATTAGTCAGGTTTAGGAGATACTGAAGCCTTATTAATGAAGCCCTGTAAATAGTCTGATAAGGAATCTGAATCCTTTTTATTATGAGTGGAATGTTGCTGCTGGAGTGTTGGAGGGAGGCAGGGTGTAGGGAAGGATGGAGGCCTCGTAGGAAGAATAAGGAAGCAATTTGGGCTTATTACAAAGGAAGAAATGTGGAATCAGAGAGAAGGGGCAGCAGATCATGCTGCCTGAGCTGGGGAGAGGCAGAGAGGACCTAGCTGGGGTGTCTAGGGTGCCCAGAGATGGGGAATTCAATCCAAGTCAGCCAGACGAGCCACTGCCAATGAGAAGAATTTTAACCTGGAGGCAAAGGCAAGCAGACTTGAGGTTCAGTGGCAAAAGCCCTCACTTCTCCAGAGACAGAAGAAACTGTCACAGAGAGGGAGGCAGAGTGACATGGACAGTGATTCCTCAAATTACAGCCTGGAAAAGAAATCAAGAGCTGAATAAAGAGGTGACAAAGGAAACTCCTGAAGAGTTTGTTTAACACGTTCAACTTGTGCTAGGTTGTTTATGTCCCATGATATATGACTGTCTCAATTAGACAGGATTTGGAGCCTAGGTTCTGAGCATGTCCTGCTGAGAATGCACGGGGGAAAAGTCATGAGAGACCTCACCTCTTACATATTGTCTTTGCAGGAGCACCTGCGCTCTACGTTCTTTCCTGCCACATCTATTCCTTTTTGACCCTTGGGTGATGGCAAGTGTCACCAAAAAACATATTTGAAGGAGTCTTGGCTTGGAGGCTGTACTCATCATTTTTTATTTAACCTGCAGCACTAACATGATACTGCTAGATATCTATTGGTTTGAGTTTCATCTCTTGTTTTCTCATAGCGCTGGCTGACACCCGAGAGGCTCACTTGTTGAGACACCTTGTGCTAGGCATTGCACTGGGGTGTGTGGTCAGGGTAGTGATGAACCAGACAAACACATAAAGGTAGCAAACAAATGATAGGCAGGCCTGAAAATGACCAAAGTTGGGTGGGTGGATCCTGAATTAAACCAAACTGTGGTGATTACAAGATCACAATGGAAATGAAAGAGTCCCGTCACCTAGTACTTTTACCGTACCTTTTCTGTGTTTAGATACACAAATACTTATCGTTGTGTTATAATCGCCCACAGTATTTTGTACAGTAGCATGCTGTACAGGCGTGTCGCGTAGGAGCAATAGGTTATACCACAGAGCTTAGGTGTGCAGTAGGCTATATCATCTAAGTTGGTGTAAGTACACACTATAATGTTTGCTAACAACAAAACTGCCCACTGACAACATATTGTCAGAATCCATCTCCATCATTGAGCACTGCACTGCTGTATATTAATTACCATATAAATGAGGGAGCTTCTACTTATAAACCTCTGTCTCAGTTTCCTATGAGAATGAGAATGGCCTAATGTTGCCCAATCTTTCAATTTTTCAAGAGAAACTGGGTCAGTGCCCACAAATTGGAAATCACCTCAGGATTTATTTACTCTTTCAGCAAATATTTGCCAAACACTTACGCTAATCCCTGGGGGGCAATCGTCAACAAGACCTGCCTTCCTGGGACTTTTGTATGGGGATAAGTGCTGTGAAGTCAGGGAACAGATAATGGGGTGGGAGTGGGTTATCTAGAACAGCCTTTATGGAAGGGTAAACAGGCCTGATAAGAAGATGCTTGCTATATGTCGATCTGGAGGAAAGAACATTCTAGGCAATGGGTAAAGGAATGGCTGAGTGGGTAGTTGGCAGAAAGCAGGGTGGGGAATTTGAAAGGGTGTCAGGGTTAGACAAAGCACCTTCCTGTCATTTGCATTGACATGGATGAACCTGGAGGACATTATACTGTCAGACACAGAAAGAAAAGTACTGAAAAATCGCACTTATATATGGAATCTAAAAAAGCTGAACACTTAGACATATAGAGTGGAATGGTTATTACCAAAGTCTGGCTGTGGCAGAGGAGGCAAGGAAAGTGGAAATGTTGACTAAAGGGTACAAAGTTTCAGTTAAGGAGAATGAGCTTTAGTGATCTATTGCACAGAATGGAAACTACTATAAATAATAATGCAGATATATTTCAGAATTGTCTAACTGGATTTTAAATGTCTTCATCACAAAAACAATAATATGTGATGATATGGATTTATTACATAGTTTGATTTAATCATTCCACAGTGTAAGCACATATCAAAATATCACATTGTACCATATAAATATATATAATTATTATCTGTAATCCCAGTGGCTTGGGAGGCTGAGGCAGGAGGATTGGGAGTTCAAAGCCAGCTTCAGCAAAAGTGAGGTGCTAAGCAACTCAGTGAGACCCTGTCTCTAAATAAAATACAAAATAGGGCTGGGGATGTGGCTCAGTGGTTGAGTGCCCCTGAGTGCAATCCCTGGTAGCCCCCCTTCAAAAAAAAAATCCCTTCCTGCCAGGTGTTCCTGTCTTTATTTTGGGGTGTTAATAGTCTCTACTGGCCTCTTGCAGGATACAGGCAGAGAGATGGAGTGCTTTTGTGTTTTAATGAAGCAGAGTTTCAGGAGGGAGAGAAGGCTGCTCGGGGTTTAGATCCACTTTAACTCAAGCATGAGGAGACTTTCTTCCCAGAGCCTAGGTTTCCACGCCAGGCTCAGTAGACTGAGGGAGGTGGGAGGTAGAAGGGCACTCCATAAGTACACACAATCCTTCGGAATTTCTTTTGTGAGGTTTGTCAGGTTCTGATATGTGGCCTGGCAGCTGTGGAGGCTCTGATGGCCACCATGTTGTTTCAGAAGGAGACCCCAAGCCTCTGGGACAGCTCCATTTTGTGGTCACAAGTTTCTGGCTTCTATTTTACTGAGGTAAGTTTTCCTCAGATGTGTATTATTTATGGATTCCAGATCACTACCCAGTTGAAAACATATGAAATTGGCTGATGTATGGAGAGAGCAGATTGGGAGAGGTTAGACAAGGGAGTGTAAAAATCACCTCACACAGCACAGGTCTCCCTTCAGAGGCACAAATCAAGCACAGGTGCTTCCCTGCTTGGGGGCAGAGGTGGGTTCTCTGGGCCTGTCGTCCTCAATCAGGCAGTTTTTATCAGAGAGCTAGTTCAAACTCAGTTTTTCAAAAACCACTATTATAGAAACCATATGTGTGTGCAAATGCATATTGCCTCCCCGTCCCTCCATCCCGCTTCCCCCACCCCCATGGTTTTTGCCCTGTTCCTTGGAGACTTTCTGAAGTGGAAACAATGTGACGCTCATGGGGAGAGGATTACTTTTCTGGCAGTACAAGCCCATCCAAAGGAGGGGGCATTTATGGCAAGACTGAGCTGTGGACTTTTCCAACCGCAGTTCCCTTTAAAATGATGGCATTTAGGGACCCATTGGTCACTGCAATGAGCCAGGCATTTCCAGAATATAAAATAGTCCTAGAAATTTCATGGTCCCAAACCAAGAAGAACATCTTAACATTTTCACCAAGTTCATTTTCTTTCTCATCGGAATAATTGTAAATCAGAGTTCTCAAGGACCCCAGTTCCAAGCCAGCCATCCTAGCTATTGTTGATTGCAACCCAAACACTGAAGAGATGCCCTTCTCCACCAACTATTTCCCTGGGCTTTTGGGAGTAACGTTTATGCCTATGCTCTTATTCTTACTGCTGCAACCCTTAAAAGCATGATCGTGTGAAAGCTCTTACTTGGTTCAGCATCTAGGTCTAAGGGGAAGTGTAGATTTCCCAATTCTCCTTACCTGCTCTCGAAAGCAAGAAACATGAGCTCTATTTTACATTAAAGCTCTTAACAATTCAGAAGGCCAGATTTAGGACTCTATAAACTAGAATGGCATTTTAGAACCTTGCTTTTAACAGAGATTAATAATAAAACAGCACACAGAATATATACCAGTGGTTTTCCAAAGTGTGGTCTCCTGAACACTAGCATCAGGGATACCTGGGAAGTTACTACAAATGCAGATTCTCAGGCCTCATTCCAGTTCTGCTCAATCAGCAACTCAGGGGAGGGGCTCAGCAATTGGGTTTTGGTAAGTTTTTGGGAGATTCTAATACATGCTGTATAGCAATGACATTCAATATTAAACTTAGTGTCAAACTTTATTTTTTTATAGAGACTATTTTTTCAAATATAGCCTTTTCAGGCAGTACAAGCCCATCCAAAGGAGGAGGGATTTATGGCCAGACTGAGCTGTGGACTTTTTATTATAACTTTTATATAGCCTAGGTTTCTACCCCAGGTCAGTAGATTTCAGGAGATGGTGACCCTGATGCTTGTGTTCAGGGGACCACACTTTGAAAACCACTGGTGTATAGTGTGTACTTTTAAATTATTTTATATCATATTAATTTAATAAAGTTATATAGTAAAATAAATCCCACTTTTTAAATATTAGTGTACACTCACTCTGATCCCATTCTAATCCCTAGCATTGATGGGAAGCCAGAATTCTCCCTTGACATGGTTAGAGAAACCTGGACAGAGCAGATGGGAAAGTCCTATACTGTGCAGTTATATAGAGTCTCCACAGAACATTATTTCTACTGGTTTCCAGGTGGGGGACTCTCTTTTGACTGAGGTGGTGAGTAAGAAATTTATTTGACTTTCTCTTCATTACTTTTCCCCATAAATACCTCAACTCTCCCCTTAAAATGCAGCAAGAAAATCTATCAATTATAGGAGGAAAGCAGGTGCTAAGGATAGGTAGGGTTAAGGTATGAAATTTCTTATTGATAATTCCATGATGTTTTTATTTAAAAAAAAAAAGAATAGATTTGTACCCCAAAGTGTATTAGTATGACTTGAATCTTCACTCATAGACAGTATATATTACTTCTGAAATGCTAAAAACTTATTGTTAAAATTAAACAGATTGCCTCTGACAGTAGAAAATTTAATAATGATGTCATACTATGAGTGAGGGATGAGGGTAGAGTTACCATTGAATCTGCCAGGGGACGATGAACTATGAGCTTTTTCTCTTTTCCTCCTCCTCCTTCAAAAAAAGGACTGCACATGTACGTGATTAATATTGAAACAGCTATGATACAAAGCAAAAGTTTTTGATAGACATCATATGTCTGAGATTCATCATTAATTTCCTCTCTTTCTGGTAATGGTTCTCCACATTTGCTTTAGGAAAGTACCCTTTGTCCATTCCCAACTATGGAATTTCATTTGGATGGTGTCATCCTTGGCTCTAGGGCTGTATCCTGATTGACTTAAGTCAGCAGGCAATTTGCCGCCTTCTGGCCACAGTGACTGGTTCTATTCTTGCTATTCAATCCAGCCAGAGCCAGTGGGAATCCAGATGACATTTGCTGGAACTTCTGGGAAAATGATGTTGTCTCTCTTCCTCTGAATTCAGAGGAAAGAAGAAATAGAAGATTGGTACCCCTATGATCTTGCCATGGTGAGGGAAGCACCATGAGGATGGACCTGGAAAAATAGCGAGAGATACAGAAAAGCTGGACCTGATGCTGGAATCAAACATGTCAGAAGCCAGCATTACTCCTGGATCTTGAGATTCATGAGTTAACACATCCCTTTTTCCTATCTAAGCCAGACTGATTTTTCTTTTTGTCATTTGAAACTCAAGGAATGCTCAAAGTCATAGGTCTTATAAACAAAATGATGATAATTAAGATTTAGCCTACAGTTCGATGATTCAGAAGGACCTCTAGGAACTTCCAGTGTCTTGGCGTACACTGACTGTATATGTATATTTATCTTCTATTTTCTTGATGCTTTGCCATCTGGGGATTCATTGCTTGGGCTGCTGGGGATAGTTAATTTTCAGACACAGCAAAGGACTTGCCAAGAGGTAGGGCCTTCATATATAAACAAAACCAACCAATTCATAGCTCATGCTCAGAACCACTTTCTCTGTCTGACTTTTACATTGGAGTAAGTGATATTCCTCTGCCCTAATCATTGCAGGGCCAAGTACTAGATAACTGGAGACCACCTTCTTAGGCCAGAGTCCCCTGAAACTATTTGAACTAGTCAATTCTAAGCTGTTTACCCTGCCTTGCCTTTCCCTTGACTACCATAAAGGTTCCTGCCCATGTTTTCCCTTCTTTCCACCTCCTGACTAACCCTGGGACCTCCCAGCTGGCCCTGTGTGGTTTGGTGTACCCTCTTTTTGGGGAATATTGAGTAACAAATTATCTTTTTAATGACTGTTCTCCCTTGATCCATTGACCTTGCCATAAATGAACAGTACTAAGACCTATATTTTAAAACATTTTCACAAATTTAAGATATAATGATCAGTGTACTGTGAATGTCAGAGAGGATTGTTTTCATAATTTGTTTTTCTTTCTTGGTGGGCATACAGGAGAAAAAGGGAATGCTTGTTGCTAAATTTCCTTTTGTGTTTTGTTCTAAGTGTGTTAATGAACACTGAAGCCAATTTGTCCTGAAAAGACCCCAGAGCAATAGGTAATGATGATTGGGATCTTGTGCTTTTTGTTAGACTTGTTATAGTTTACTTTTTATTTTTTGGTAGTGGTGGTGTGAATGTAAAGAAAGTTCTAAGAAGACACAAATGGTGATATACAGGTTTTGTGGTTCATTTTGTGTTTTACCCTGGCAGCCCTTGGAGGGTACAAGCATGGTACAGTGGCATTGCATGAATTTGTATTGCAATTTTTAAAATATCAGTTTTGATCTAAGAATTTATTATTAGTAAGTGGTTTAAGAGCCAAAATAAAGCCATCATTCACCTACTCCCCACCCTCCAAGAACCCCACCCCAGCAATTTCAAATCCCCTACTTTCTTCTGCTACTGACTTTTATGGCTCACTTTTATGGCTGGCAAGACTAATAGGTCACTCAGCATAAGGAGAGGGCTCAGGTTTGGGCTTCTAAACGTGCAGTTTCCTACTCTGGAAAGTTGAAAGCTGAAGTTCATTCATTCTCACATTCTTTTATTTATAATGAGTTGCCTGGTGGAGATTGAATGTTCAATTTTTTAAAAGCTGGTAAACTACCACTTTGTGGATAGCAAGTGGTTTCTGAATTATCCTTGCGTACAGCCTTCCATGAGATTCCAGATGCTTGGTTTCAAGAAATAGAAACTAAGTCTGACTAGCTTACGCTGGAAAAGATTTTTGCTTGTTTGGAAGGGTAATGGAAGGATATCATGTGACAGAACTGACAGGGAAGACTGGAGACTGAAGAACTCAACTTGGAGAATGAGCAGAAACCAAAGGCAGCTTAGCAGCAGACACTACGAGTCCAGAGCATGGGTGTCATCACTACTGTGCATTGCTGTCATTGCTGGACTCAGCTGCTACTGGACACGGTGACCACCACTGGACACAACTCCTCTAGGTAGACTCTTTTAACCATTGGTTTATTGCCTTGTGTCTTTGATCACAGTGGACATAGCATCACAGCATCTGCTGGTTCAGAGCACGTTTGTCATCTTACAGGATGGCTCCCACAGATCACAGTATCATTTCCAACCTTGCACTATATTGAGGATTCAGTGGGCCACTGCATCTTTCCATAAGCTGTCTTTGAGTGATAGGTTACATTGCAGAACCATTAACCATATTGGCATTAACCAGATTGCCTTTGTTTGCTATAAAGAAACAATGTTCTAAGGCATACAATGGTGTAAAGTCATATAGAAAGTCTACCAATGGATATACCAGTAGACTCCTGATGGATGAGGCAGAGAAAGCAGATAAACATTAAAAAGTAAGCATTTGTTTTGCTAAGAACAAGTTGATGCCCCTCTATAATAGGAGGGCTTCAATATAAGCAACATTTAGAGGTGGCTGGCTTGCCTTGCTGAAGTGTAAGGCCATGTCAGGGATTCTGAGTGGGGTGCTGTTGGTGAGTTGAAAGAGGTTCTGGTTTTGTTTCAACATCTAATGGAAACATTTGTTCCTAAGAGCAAACTATGACGCTGCTGATTAAAACAGGAATACTCTGTAGGGAGGGAAAATTGATAATTCTGGGAGAGAGAAGTTATAATTGCAGGCCTGAAGTTCTTTAAGTAGGTGAATAGGGATGAACTCTAGCATACAAGTGAAGGTTTGGACTATTCGTTGCAACGGGAGGAAAAATGAGAGGTGGGTATAGATGTTTCTTATTTCCTCCTATTTTTCCAGTGAAATGAAGCATGACGTTATCAACTGAAGATAAGAATGGGGGGAGGAGACACTGGAGGATATTAGAGTTTTTGAAGAGAAAGGAAAAGGTCTCAAATAGTACCTTTTTTGGGGGGAGGGACTACCAGGGATAGAACTCAGGGGACTCGACTACTGAGTCACATCCCCAGCCCCATTTTGTTATTTTATTTAGAGACAGGGTCTCACTGAATTGTTTAGTGCCTGACCGTTGCTCAGGCTGGCTTTGAACCCACGATCCTCCTGCCTCAGCCTCACAAACTGCTGGGATAACAGGCATGCGCCACTGTGCCTGGCTTAAAATAGTCTCTTGAAAAGTGGGGAAACACATTTTCTTTGGAAACCTTTATGATTGCTGAGCAGTTTTGCATGGTTGTGAGTATTTCTCTAGTTATGTGTAGGTGTTCAGTGAAAGTGTGGAGTTGGAAGAATTCTGGCTTTCAAAGAATTGGTAACCAACTATGGAAAATAGGTTGTCATCAATGGAGGCTCAGCAGAATGAACATTTGGGGTAGGGCATGGCCATAGCTACTGATGTATAGTGCTGCTGCCACGAGACACAGCCACCTCTTGACACTCACTGCTGGACACTACAACTTGCAGACATGGATTCCAGAACTACTCAACTATCAGCCACTGCAGAGCGAATCTCCTTGAACTTTGATCTTCGTATCACTTGCTTGTGCTTTAATGTATTGGGTGGGGCTGGCCAGGACCACCACCAGCACAAATAGAGCCTTTACATAAATTAGAAAAAGACATCTCTCCTTCCAGCCATTTTACTCTCATCTATTGGAATGTTGTTAGAATAAATACCTAAATCAAGGAAGACTACAATGTGCATGGCATGCTTTGGAGCTGAGGAGTGTACAGGCAAACATAGCAACAGCCCTGTCCTCGTCTGTGCCCTTGCTTTGGTTGCCAAGTTGTGGAAAGAATGTGAAACATCTACATTTAGCTCTGCACAAAGGAGGTTCCTCCAAATTGGGAAGGAACTTTTGATCCTGGTCAGGAATTGAATGGAAAAGCCCAATATACTTCTATAGTTTAAGAATCTGATCTTACGAACATCTCTTTAACTAGGCAACCTGAACCACAAAACTACCCAACGCATTGAGAGACCTGAATCACTAAAGTAATTAAAATAGCAATGCATCAGCCAGAAATGTTAAGTACTCTAAGTTTAGTAAGGCAAACTGAATGTTCATATGTTGTAAAGCTTCTCTTTTTTCTTGGGTTTTGAACTCACATTTTGGAAATTATTGATAAATACAGTACTTTTTTGGTTAGGAACTCAATTGCCCCTTGTTCCTGAAGGAGGTGATATTTCCACTGTTAGTCATATTAGGAAAGGAAATAAGATGGGGAGAGAGGATTTCCTGTTATTCTCTGGCCAAAAATTGGGGTAGGGACATGTCCCTGGAAAAGGAAGGCCTGGAGATTTGTCTGGAGGAATGGAGCCCCCACCCTACCAAATGTAAACCTGTGGAGAAAGGCAGGAATATGAAGTTAAATAGAAGTCAGGGGACCTTGAGAGTATCCATGTGTAGTAACAGATGAAAGCAACTTGTGTTGTCCCAAAGTCTTTGATAAGGAATCTTTAAGTGCTATGAGTCTGCTCTTAGCAGTGCCTGGAGTAGTTGGAGGGGAGGGTCCATGCTTCCCTTGAAATTAGTGGACCCCCAAAGCTAATTAAAAGATGACAAGAAATAATCTTAAGGATTTCTGATGGAAGAGTTATGTGTCAATCAGGATAGATTTGTGGAACATTTTAACTTTCCTTGAGAATGCTCAGAAATTACTTGATGAGTGGAAATTTGAAAAATAAGGAATCTCCCAAGATCCATGGGATATGGGCTAAGATGATTTGTATTAGAGCTTTATAGAAAAATGCCATCTTAAAGGCTGGAGAGCTTGAGGGGACAGGGGAGGCACAGTAGCAAACACCCATACTTTCATTGAGTTTCTACCATGTGACAGGCTTTTCTTTCTTTCTTCCTTTTTATAAATTTTTATTTTTAAGCACATGAGGTAGACATGTAAATAAGATACTGTTCTGATCTTTCCCCAACTCTGCTGGGGGAACTAGATCAATAACTCATGGATTGCAGTTCACTGTTCATTGGGATATGTTTTATAAAACACACTTAGCATGAGATCTCAGGTTCTCTTGTCATGGCAGGGGAGACAAGGTCTCTACAGTGATGCCACAGCCAGCATCTGAGAGCCGGTTCTCTGCCTTCCCCTTTCCTGTCTCCTTCAGTAGATTTCCTGCAGCGTTCACTTGGGCTGATCTTGCCTGTGGTGCAAGGCAGCCACATTAACATTCTGATCAGACCCAGAGCTTCCCCTTTGGCTGTGATATATGGCTATCTGCAGCTTTTGTGTCGCAGTGACGGGTGCTGAGAAGGTGTCAGCTGGGCCGTAAGGAGAATTTCTGCCCACAATGATCAATATAGAGGAGACCTGAATAGAAACTTTTCCTTCTGTGGATCTCAGGGACAAGGATCAGAGTTCATTATCAGATTAGTAAATAATAAGACTTGTGGAGAATCCTGTGGTCATTTATTGGGTCCCATTATTCATCAATTGCCTTTCCTATATTATCTCATTTAATCCTCAAAAACACAGTAACTTCATGAGATGGGTAAGAAAAATGAAGACCAGAGCTTAACCAAAAATTTCTAAGGTCACAGCACCAGTAATTAGAATAAGAATTAAACTTTCTATGGTCGTGGTGGTGGAGGGTGTGCTGACATTTGTTGACTGGAACCAGGGATGCTGCTAAACATCCTCTGCTACCCAGGACACTCCACTGTTATGGGTTGAATTGAAGTCCCCTCAAAGGATATGTTAAAATCCTAACCCTCACTATCTCCGAACTGACCTTATTTGGAAATAAGTTTTGCAGATGTGATTTTTTAAGACACTGGAGTAAGTGGCCTCCTAATTCAATGAGACTGGTGACCTCAGAGGAAGGCAGTGATGTCATGACACAGAGTCACAGAGCCATGAGAAGATTGAAGCAGAGATTGGAGTGATGGACACCAAGGACTGGTGGCCATCACCAAAAGTCAGGAAAGAACACCCCATCCCTCAGAATCACCAGAAAGAACCAACCCTACTAACACCCTGATTGCAGACTTCCAGCCTCTAGAACTGGGAGAGAATAAATTTCTGTTGTTTTAAGTTACCTAGTATGTGGTGCTTGGCCACAAGAACCCTAGCAACCTTATATACCCCACAAAATTATCTGGTTTAAAATGTCAATTGCGCCATTGTTGAGAAACCCTGAATTAAGAGAACAGCACACTCCCCTACTCTTAACAAGCACTCCACTCCCTTTGCCTTCTTTCCAGGGACTGCCAAATATTCCCGCAAAGGTTGGAAGCATTTATGCCTGAATCCAGAACAGGGGGAGTGCAGACTGTTTTAGAGGGTGAAAATCTGTCTTAAAATGTTTAACATGGTTAGTCCATCTGGCAACCTAATTAGCCTTGATTCATCTAGGGAGTGAGAGGTACACGCTGGAGCTGCGCTGATGGATTGCGATATTGTTTTTGTAGAGCAAGACTCTGGATCTCTTTCCAGCTTGTTGAAAATCTCTGGTTTTCAGTTGATGGCTGGGTGGTCTGAAGTTTCCTCTACAATGTCACATCCCATTTTGTTAGCCTCCATTTTCTTCATAAGTCTTAGGGCTATGTTTTACCCTGAACCCAAGAGTTGTATTTCATGAGAATAAAAAAAAAATTTCCGCCAGATCGTAACCAGAAGAGTGGTGTGGTGGGAGGACCAGTCCTGCTCAGAGCAAATGAAACAAACTGTCAGCATGATCTGTGAATTCACTATGAAGTAAAGTGCTATTGCCACAACATGTGTTGTCTCAGTGCTCAGATAGTTCATTCAGCTCTTGGGTGTGAAACTCTTTTTATTAATGAGCCCAGACTTTGAGAGCTTGTGTTTTGCTTTCCGTGTACACTGGAACAATAACTGAAATAAAACATTGTAAAGGCAATGTTTCTTGCTTGGCTTGGTGGGATCTGCCTCCTTCTGTGAGAGTGAATATTTTAATTGTACATTCAGGCAAAGACACAAAGCAGACACACACACACGCATGCACACATGCACACACACACTATGCACAAAATTTCCTCCAAATAATAGGTAACTTACTTGGACTTGAAAGATAATAAAGATAGTAACTCTCAAAATTAGTGCAGAGACTTTTAGAATGGATCCTGCTTGTCAACTGAAGAAGTGACAGGGTGTGTTAAACAAAATCAGGCAAAAATGAGCAATGACTCCTAGGAAATCTAACTCTGGCCAATGAGATGTGGACTTTCCTCAATAGAGCTCCCAGATTCCTTACAGGAAAGTGAAGGCCTCTGCTCTGTTAACACATCTTCTTTACCTGGGGAGAGTTGTTTCTTGGCTTGTCCAGGGTAGGACTGTGTTTCCTGTTTAATTTGTAGGCCCCTGTGGTTCCCCAGGGGCTGCTGTACACTGGGCACTCAGTGATGTGGTTTATTGGCATTGAAACTGACAGTGGGAAAATGTTGGAATTTTCTTAGTTCAATCTGGAACTTAAAATTGATACGGAGCCCATCCTTCAGCATCTCCAAGCCTCAGCGAGTTAACTGGAAGCATAGGTAAGGGAGAATGGGAGTCTGGGTGGACTTGGCATGTTGAGGGGATGTCTTCTAGCATGACGGCTCTTACTTCTCGGACTTCGACTCGGGCCTATTCTCTTTTGATACATCATTTTGAGAATTTTGACATCCGAATGCTTCCTATGAGACATTGGTTTGCTTTTATATCTCTCATGGCAGCAGGTTTTCCAAAATAGGTAGCAATGAGACTGAAATCTGGAGACCTGGGTTTAGGGTTCAGCCCTGTCCCCAGTTGTGTGATCACAGGAGAGTCACATAACATCGTTAGGCTTTAGTTTACCCATCCGTCAAGTGGGGACTGCACTGCGTTGCCTGTTTTCAAGGGTTTTATGAGCATCAAATTTACTAATGAATGTGAAAGGGCTTTGAAAATGGCAAAGCAATATTTAAAGGTCAAGTATAATTATGAATAAATTCTGATTCCTTTAAAAATCCTCATGGTTTCATGTAATCATTTCTCTAGTCAATCTTGCCTTTCGTGCTAGGGACAAGAGCTCATTTTCCTGTGTAGCCTGATTGTTGTTGTTGTTTTTTTTTCTATTTTTGTTATCCCGCTTGCTGTTCAGTGATCTGGTTCCAATTTTACAATCTAGAGATTGGTTCTTTCTGTGAACATGTTTACTCCTCAATGTCATTAATTAAGATGGGACAGTGATTTATACGATACACAGTTGCCTGAGGCACGGCATTTCAAAGTGCCACATGTACTTCTCTATGTTACATTGCATTTGTGCCTGTGTTTAATTTTCAGGTTAAAAACAGACTGCTTGCAGCATTTGGTGATGTTTTCACGGTTAAATCCACAGCTGCTGTGGATTGTAGAGCAATCAGGAGCACTCGTGGACAAGGGGCTTTGATAACTTTGTGCTGGGGTTTCTGGTGCTTAAGAAATTGTTGAGAAGTTTCTATTCAACTCTTTAGCCCATTTATTGATTGGGTTATTTGTTTTTTTGGTGTTAAGTTTTTTGAGTTCTTTGTATATCCTGGAGATCAGTGCTCTATCTGATGTGCGTGTGGCAAAAATTTGCTCCCAAAATGTAGGTTCTCTGTTCACCTCATTGATAGTTTCTTTTGCTGAGAAGAAGCTTTTTAATTTAGGTCCGTCCCATTTATTGATTCTTGCTTTTATTTCTTGTGCTATAGGGGTCTTGTTAAGGAATTCAGGGCCTAATCCCATGTGGTGGAGATTTGGGCCTACTTTCTCCTCAATTAGACGCAGGGTCTCTGGTCTAATTCCTAAGTCTTTGACCCACTTTGAGTTGAGTTTTGTGCATGGTGAGAGATAGGCGTTAAGTTTCATTTTGCTGCAAATGCATTTCCAGTTTCCCCAGCACCATTTGTTGAAGAGGCTATCTTTGCTCCAATGAATGTTTTTGGCTCCTTTGTCTAGTATGAGATAGTTGTATTTATGTGCATTACTCTCTGTGTCTTCTATTCTATACCATTGGTCTACATGTCTATTTTGGTGCCAGTACCATGCTGTTAATAAATATATATATGAAGAAATGTTCGTCATCTCTAGATATTAGAGAAATGCAAATCAAAACTACACTCGGATTTCATCTTACACCAGTCAGAATGGCAGCTATCCAAAACACCAGCAACAATAAGTGCTGGCGAGAAAGGTACACTCAAGCATTGCTGGTGGGACTGAAAATTGGTGCAACCAATCTGGAAAGCAGTTTGGAGATTTCTTAGAAAACTAGGAATGGAACTACCATTCGATCCAGCCATCCCACTCCTTGGCCTATACCCTAAAGAGTTAAAAACAGCACACTACAATACAGCAGTCACCTCAATGTTTATAGCAGCACAATTCACAATTGCAAAACTATGGAAGCAACCCAGATGCCCTTCAATAGACGAATGGATAAAGAAACTGTGGTACATATACACAATGGAATATTATTCAGCAATAAGAGAGAATAAAATTATGGCATTTGCAGGCAAATGGATGGAATTGGAGAACATTATGCTTAGTGAAGTAAGCCAATCCCAAAAAACCAAATACCGAATGTTCTCGCTGATTAGTGGATACGGATACATAAGGGGGGTGGGAACGGGAAACACTGGAGAAATACAGGAACTCTAGACGTGGCACAGGGAGGAGGGAGGAGGGAAAGGGGAATGGGTATAGTAATGATGGTTGTTTGAAATGGTCATTACTACCCCTGGTGCATGTATGAAGACACTAATGGTGTGACTTTATCTGGTTTGCAACCAGAGAAAGGGAAAAACTGAGCTCAGGTTATGTACTATGACTTGAAACGCATTTAAATAAAATAACTAATTAAAAAAAAAAGAAATTGTTGAGAGGCTTGTGGGGGGTGGGAGGCATTGTTGCAGTCTGCTAATCCAGACCACTTGCAATCCTGGTATTTGCATATCTAAGAACAATGTGGATTTTTACATGGGCTAGCAACATGGCAGTTTCTTTCCTTTTTGATTCTTGATGAAATCATCCATCTTCTTTTTTCTTCTTCTTGAACCTTAGGACCAATGCTCTGGTCTTCTTGAACTCCTTGTCACTGTGCTGTCCTGCCTTCCATCCACATCTTCTTGGCTGTCAAGGCTTGGGACAATGAACCTGAATGGACAGGGCATAAAAAACACCATGGCTCAGATAGAGCACTGATCTCCAGTGGTTTGCAACCAGAGAAATGGAAAAACTGAGCTCTATATATGTATTATGACTTGAAATGCAACTAAATAAACTAATTAATAAAACAAACAAACACCGTGGCTCTCAGTGGCTCTAGGGTATGTTCTATTCATTCATTCATTCATTCATTCATTCATTCATTCATTCATTCCAGGGATTGAACCCAGAGTCACTTAACCACTGAGCCATATACCCAGACCTTTTTTCTTTTTTAAATTAATTTTGAGTCTAAGTTGCTTAGTGCCTCACTAAGTTGCTAAGGCTGGCTTTCTACTCGTGATCCTCTGGCTTCAGTTTCCCAAGCCTCTGGGATTTCAGGCATGTGCCACTGCACCTGGCTGGGCCATGTTCTTGAAGCTGAGCAACAGAAGAGGCAGGGTGACTACTGCTCCTGGCAGTCAGTGAAGAGAAGGACCCTCAGTCAGGTTTCCTTCAGAGAGTTGCTGGGGGACTTCCCTTCTAATTCTTACTGATGTGGTCTTCAGACTACACATAAGGCTGGTGGAAGTTACTGGGATCTCCAAATTCTTTACACTATGAAGTTCCCTCAAACTTATTTCCCAAACTTAGGAGTCTAGCTCATTCACCCACCAGGTTTAGCTGTAGGTGGCAGAAGTTTGGATCCATTTGAATAAGGGATTCATTGACTGAAATATGTACTAGAATTCATTGACTAATGGAAAATGCATAGGTGCTACAAGGTATTTAGATACAGCAAATTGAATTTGCATAGTGTTCTTTTAGAGGAAAAGATTCTTGCACTTAAATGATTCCCACAATCCCGTAAGGTAGGGAGAGTGAATCGTAATGTCCTTTTACAGTCGAGAAAGTGGAGGCTCGGGGAGGTTGAGTGATTAGCACAGGTTACATCACTGATGAACAACAGAAGCAACCTCTACTTAGTCTTTCGAGTCTGAGGTCAGGGCTCTTTTCCTTACACCACAGGATCCTGGGATTATTGAAGCATGGGAAGGAGAGGGGAGGGTAAATAAGACAGAAGCTAGCAGTTCTAATTCCAGTTATGCTTGAGTCAATCTATATAATTGGGTATGTTGGAGGCCAAGAATTTTGTTTCATGTTATATTAGGAATTCCTATTCTTTATCCTTTCTAGAACAGTGCTGTTCAGAAGACTTTCTCCTTTTGCCAAATGTAGTCTGGCATAAATTCCCACATATAAAATGGAAATTGAACGGCTGTCATTGAAGTGGGGTGTGCAACCTTGCCTGCTCCACCTCCTCCTGCCCCTCAAAGTGGCCTTGAGGCACTTTTGAAAGCTTGAAGAGGTGAGGATGGAGTTGTTAGATCAAAGGGGTTTCATTTTCCCTTTCTCTTCCTCCTCCATTTTGTCATCTGTCTGTCCTTTTGCTGCCCTCCCCAAACAAATTTCCCATGACCATAACATTCTTCCACATTTTGCCCACCAGCACTTGTGAGAAACCTCCTTTTGTTATACATTTACGGCATTTCTGTATTCAGAAAGTCACAAGAAGAAAGGTGTTAGATGCCAGCCTTTGTACTACTCAACTGTTTTTTCTCCATGTTTTTTTTTTTTTACTGGTGCATTATAATTGTATATAATGGTGGAATTCATTATTATGTATTCATGCATGCACACAATATACCCATATAATATGGTCAGTATAATTCCCCAGTATTTCCCCCTTTCCTTGCCTCCCTCCATCTCTCTGGTCCTTTCCTCTACTCCACAGATCTCCCTTTATTTTTCATGAGATTCTCTGCTATTTTCCTTTTCCCTCTCTAGCTTTCACATATGAGAGAAAGCATATGACCCTTGACCTTCTGAGTTTGGCTAATTTCACTGAACATTCTCAAGTTCCATCCATTTTCCTGAAAATGACATAATTCATTCTTCCTTATAGCTGAATAAAACTTCATTGTGCATATATGCCATATTTTCTTTATCCACTCATCTGTTGATAGACACCTGGGTTGGTTCCATAGTTTGGGCTATACCCAACTGCTTTTTATTTCTATTATAGCCAGAACACGGAGGGCATGGGATGTGGTCCAAGGACATCATCCTTCTCAAGTTGATGATCCAAGCCCTTAGATTCTGAGCAGTCAGCACAGGCATCAAATTCTTCTGAATCAGTTGCATAAAGCACTGAACCATGGCTGAAGGTTCTTATCCAACTACACGTAGACATTTGCTTCCACCATCCACATTGGGGCAATCTACTTAAGTTCTTCCCAGTTGCAAAGAGAGCTAGACATCACCTTTCATTGCACAATGATAGCAATTCCTAAATGTCTTTGTTGGCCCTGAGATGGCAAGAGATCCCAACCATCTGCATTTTGTTCCTGTTCTTGCAGGTTATTATGTTAATTTGAGCCCAAGTTAATTTCTGTGGAATTGATAAGAGATCTCATGCCTTATTGCCCTTTAGCTAGTCATATGGGCTCTCATGAAAATAACTTCTCAGTAAAGCAATCATTGGATGTATACATTGTCTTGGATTTTCTTGTGTTTATGACTTTTGCATTTTCTCATGTTTCAATATTCTGGATAGAGGGCAATAAACCCAGCCCCTTCCTTATCTGGGGTCAGTATTGACAAGTACTTGAACATGTTCTTCACCTCCTCCTTGTTCCACATTTGCCCTCTTCCCTCTGGCATGGAAAGGTTGCCAATGTTCAGAGTATTAATTGAGTCTCTGGAGACATATTGGCCAGCACCTTTCAATAGACCCCAGACCTCTTATGAAATTCTGCCATATTTCTTACTCCTTGCATGTATGCTTATACATGTAGTAGTCAAGTTGTACGTTGGGAAGAGTGAGTGACCAATTACTTTTAAATGTTGCAAGGCATGACCACAGACAGCCTGGGTGGCAGATTTCAAATTATTTGAATTTCCCCAAAACACTCTCTGGTTCTCTACAGTTGAATTTTCCTGCCCAATTTTCTCAAGGCCATGTGGTTACCTCTCGGCCACCATATGGCACCTATGCCTTTTTCACTTGCCAACAGATGCTAGTGCATATGTTGGCCATCTCTCAGCCTCAGTGCACATCCTCAGCCCATCATCCATCATCCTTACTTTCTACTGTTCTTCACCTCACTAAGCTCAGAGACCACAGATATTATCCAAATAGCAACCTTGACCAAGTTTATGAAGAAAGGGACATATGGAAGTTATAAATGATCAAGGGGCTTAGCCCATTGTAAATAGCCAACCAGGATCATTTGGAAAATAGCAAATAACATTCCTTTCCTCACAGTCGCTTTTTCTTTGATGGATGTAAGTCATTCTTCCTTGACAAATATTATCAGTATTCTTTACTCCAATGAACTGGTGACATTGGAATCTCCTTAAGAGGTGGTAAGAGAAGTGACATAAATAAATTTATGGAGTGAATGATGAAGACAAAGATGTGGAGGGAAAAGATGCTTTGAACTCTCTCCTCAGTCTTTAGTGTCTGGTCTCCCTCACAACCTAAAGGAAACCTGTATCCAGAGAACTTTCCCATTTTCTGTAATTAATAGGAGCAGCTTTCCCCTTGTGAGTAGTTGAGCTGTCTGTGCTCTCCTCTTCTGCAGTCCCTTATTTCCTCTGTCTTACCACTCTTTCCCTCTCTCATCAGGTTCCCAGTGACATATCCTTCTCTCCTTCCCCACAGAGTGAGGAGGAAAATACTGCTTCTCTCTAATACTCACCTGATAGGAAGCCACATCAGCAAAGTGAATCCATGTTTGCCTTCCTATGCTGCAGGGATTTGTGACCATAATAGCTCCCTTGTGCAACAATGCCAGCTGCATCTGCTTGTGGGCAGCAACTGTGAGATCCCTGGCGAAATAGAATTCCTGGGAGACCAAACAGATGGGCAAGAGGAAGGTGAGTCAGAGCTGGTTAGTTCTATGTGAGTCGTCTCTCAGGTCACATTTCTTTGCTCTTAAATGTAGGCAGGGTACATTGACTAAGATAACCTAATGGGTACTCTATTTTAGCTGATAGATGAGTGATGTATAGGTAGGTAGTGACACATTTCGGGATTTGTCCAGATGACGCAGTCCCAGGTAAATAAAAGGAATGGCCATTATTGTGATTCTAACAGTAAATACATCACCAAAATCTTAATTTCATCAGCCCTGTAGGCTACTGGCTGCAGCTGGGCTAATGCACTGCCTCTGAGGAGCATCTATCGATGTGCTGCAGAGGAATTAACTTTGACATAATGGAATTTTGTTTTCACCACTGCTTATAAAACAACTGCCTTGAGCAAATGAAAATGTGTGTGGCAATTTGTGCATTTCTATTAATGACTGTGGATGGACCGAGGGTTCTTATAGAAGGCAATGATGTCCCTACAGATGAGGGATGGCTGATTAATGATTAATGAAAACCTGTGCTACTAAGATGCTGGTCTAGAGAGATAAGGGAGCATGATGATACAGGCTGGAGGGGAGGAAACTGCTTGAAATGTTGTACCCCATTCGTGGGTGAGATGCCAAGGAATCTGGCTGGTGCCAGGAATTAGAGTCATTTCAGGGAAGAATGAACAGGGCTAGGTGTCTTAGAGTGGGAAAAAGGACAAGTCTGACTCAGAGTTTTTCCTCCCTCTGCCTCCTCTTGGAGACCTAGCCATTCCCCTTGGGATGTGCCGTCCCTTCATCAGCCTTACTCTCTTGCCCTATGCATCTCCCACCTGCCACCTCTTCCTTCAGAGATGACCTCTCTTGGATCTATGTCTCTGTAACCTCATACTCCATCTCTATAATTCTCCAATAAAATCTTTGGTTGCACTGCCAGATTGATCATTGCCAGTCTCCAGGTAACAATGTGCTCCTTAGAGAGCACCAAGAATAACTCCACATCCCAACTATGCTTGCTTTTACCTTCAGTGTGGTTCAAATAAAGCCCCCAGGGGACTTATGTATTTGTCCTAACTTAAAACCTGATACCATATTACAATGCTTGGTTGTTCTTTGGGTTTCAACCTGTTTTATCCTTGGCATTTTCAAGAATTCAGATAAGAAATCTGGATTATTTGTGGATATATTTTACAAGGCTAGAACTCTGTATGTTAGGGGTCATAGGAATCCAGAGACTCAGGGCATGGGTTTTTTGGTTTCTGTACCCACAAGTAGGGGCCAAGAGCTTCACTGGGACTCAGAGAAGGGACAAGGCCCGAGGGAGCCTGTGTCCTCAGTTATGCTTCCCCCTATGCAGGGAGGAGTCTTGGGTAGGCTTACTTTTGTTTCACATGGACTGCATAATGGAAATACCTCCATTGGGTAGAAAGTAGAGGTGTTGGTTACTGGGCTTTAGAGTCAGGCTGAACTGAGGAATTAAATTCCAGCTCAGGCTCTTACTAGCAGCATGATCTTGGGTAAGTTGTTTATCTTCTCTGTGGCAATGAAAGGTGGCCACATATTCTTTAACACTCTCCTGTCAAGGGGTGGAATCTTGAATCTGAGCTAGCCTGAGACTGCTTTGACAAGTACAATACATACAAAGTGATGCTAAGCTAGTTCTAGGCGTAGCTTTCAAGAGGATTAGCAATTCTCCCTTGGTCATTTGGGATCCTGAGTTGCCATGGAAGAAGTTCGAGTGTCTTGATGGAGAAAGAGGCCACGTGGAGGCAGCTTGAAGTACCAGACACATGAGTAAGGAGGGCCCCTTGGATGTCTGGCCTGGTCAAGCCATCAGATGAACTGTAGTGCCAGCTTGATATTTGACTCCAACAGCATGTGAGACCTCCAGGAGAGAAAATTGCCCACTGATCCCCAGTCAACTCACAACAGCATGAGAAATAATAACAAAATGTCATTTTAAGCCACTGTGTTTTGAAGGTGGTTTGTTATTCAGCAACAGATAAGAAGAATATTCTATCAAAGAAGATTATGTAACGCAAACAATGTTTGAAAAAAATTGATTGTTAAAATAAATACATGCAATGAATTTGACTGTAATAAAGAGAATACAAATAAAAAAAGAATATTCTATATGTTTCTATTCCTCATCAGTAAAATTGAGATAATAGGACTTGCCTCTGGGTAACTATAAGGACCAAATAAGAGGCTAATGATGTAAATGCTTAGTGAGACTTAGTACATATTAACTATTTTTATTAGGCTGCATATGTTCAAAAATATTGATTTTGAACATAGCAAGTTTGAATCCAAATGCTATATTCTGGTGGGAGTAAGGATCTGTATGCTTCACTGATATCTGAGGGGCTGAGTTAATGGTGTAGGAAAGAAACTCCGTGGTCAGAGAGGAGGAGCAGATAGGGTGGGCTTCAAGTTTCTGGGAGGTGAGATAGTGTCATGGGTCAGGGGTGCTGACTGACATTTTCTGTGTTCCTGGGAAAATCACCTGAATTCCTTGCTTTCATTTTCCCATCTCCCCTAGGAAGAAAGCAAAAGGGAGATTGACAAGCTCATATTCAATTCTTGAGATATTCCTGAAACCACTAGTGTCTTGGGAAACTTTTGGTCAGAACTTCTCAATGCTTTCTGAGCTATGTGTCATCCAACTGTTTAACCCATTCACTTCTGCATCTCTCTCTGGGTACTGATGAAAGCACTTATGTCATGCTTTTGTCTTTTTCATTAGAGTATCTCCATAGAGACTCAAAACATTGATCTCCAAGTCCTTAAACCTGAAATGTAGGGAAACTAGTGCAAAGTAGATGCACAGTAATTTGTGGATCTCTGATCTATGCTATTAGTGGCAATTTAAGCAGGATGGCTTAAGGACTTTGATGACTCTGAATGAATCTCAGAATATACAAAACAAGAGGCTAATTTTCATTTCATCACTGCTTCCTGGGATAATAGCTTAAGAAGAAGAAGAGGCGAGTTGGAGCATTAATATTCAACAAATTGGTTGTTAATAATGTGATCTAATAACATTAGCTTATGTTCTGCCGTATTCAGGGGGAAAGTGAATCAGAGCATCTTATAAGTTTTAGTCTCTGAGGCCATTCACATTTATATGGGAGCAATTGATGTTTGTTAGATATTTGGGTTTCTCTGATAAGCACATACACCTCAGGTCTAGTTCAGAAGCCACTGGGTAGGCCTGCACAAAGCATTTGACCTTGGTCCTCTTCTTTTACAGTTCAAAGTGATCCTGGTTATTCCTTCTATGTAAATATTTCCTTGACATAATGAGAGTGGGGGAGAGCAAATATGGGCTTAATACGAAGCAAAAGAAATCAAGTAAAATATAACCAGAATGTACAATTTCCTTTCCTCTCTCAAACATAGTTTTACATGTAATGGGGAAGAGAAAATAGCATTTGCAGTGTTCTTGTTTTCTTAAGTCTTATTAGAAAGAACCATGAAAACTTATTTTTCTCATGTTTATTGCGGTACTGTCACAATCTCCAGCCCATATCTGTGCTTTAATGAGAAGATTAAAGACCTATTAGTGCCACTTGTTTTGTTTCTATGCTGTAGGTGACAGGAGAGCTAAATATTCCATGAGTTGATGTGGTGGCTTGAAAGGCACAGGGACCAAATGGCTGCAGTGACCTTGATTTTTATGTTCAATTAAATGGACCAGAGATACTATCTATATTGTTTCTGAAGTGTTGAGATCCACAGACAGGGAATGAAAATTTTCTTTGCCTGTGCCAATGGAAAAAACAAATGAGGGCTGGGATTGTAGCTCAGTGGTAGAGCGCTTGCCTCGCATGCGTGAGGCCCTGGGTTCGATCCTCAGCACCACATACAAAGCAATAAAATAAAGACATTGTGTCCATCTACAACTAAAAACCAAAATATTAAAAAAAAAAAAAACAAATGAAACACACTGGGAATTGAAATGTCCTCTCAAGTTTCATTTTTTACTCAACCACTGTGATGCTCATGTTTGATAGCAAGGCTTGGTTTGGGGAATTGTGGCACAAGGGCATGGCTAGTGATTCATAGGCTTATATCTACTTATGGGTAATATTGTTAAAAGTAATTATTGAGTATCAGTTACCTGCATGACACTGTGTTGGGTGCTAGAGGGTTATAAAGAACTGCAAAATATTCTTGTCCTTAAATATTGTCAAATTTTTTTTGTAAGCAAAGAATTTGTGCATTCAAAGAGATCAGTACTTGAGAGCAAGTGCTGGGGTAGGAGGGAGGGAGGGAATTGCCATTCACGTCTTCTTCCCTAGGATTTTAGGGGCTAGAGAAATTGTTGAAACAACACTAGCTAAATTGGAAATGAGGTAGTGATTTATTACTCTGGGTAAGCAGTCTGCAACCCTAAGTATTACTTCTGGTAAATTGTATTGGGGACCATGAATAAGGTCTGAGGACATGGTGGGGACTCCTTTCTTCCACCCTCTATAATGGGACTCACAAAAATGATTCTGAATGCACTACTAATAAGCCAAATAGACAAGGACCACAGAGAAGAGTGAACTGTACACATATGTGCCATACTCATGTGTAGAGGAAGAGAAACTCACTGATCCCAGGAAACAAAAAGCAGCAACCCAATAACAACAGTTGGCCTGTTTCTTTGTTTTAAGGCACAGTGAAATATAGGCCAATGATAGTCAGACTTCGATCAATTGGAGTATAACTCTTTTTCTCCTGGAAATGAGCCATTAGAGATAGAGTTTGAAATTCTTGTAATAATCCTTCACATGGGGAAAGCGTTCTTGATTGGAAATTTCTTAGAAATATAGAAGGCAGGGAGAGATATTTCTCCTTTTCTAACAGTGCATGAAATGTGTTATAAAAGACTTGGAGGAGGAAAGAGCCAACTCTGTATTGGCACAGAGTTGGGGACAGTCTGGGGAGGTCTCACAGACAACTTGGTTTTGAGTTGACTTGAAGGTAGGGTGGATACAAGAAGAAGGGAGCAAGCTTTTCAGGTGAATGAGGCCAAACAATGAAAAGCAAATGGTGTTTGGAGGTCTTGGGGAGAACATTATGGCTGGGACTTAGAGCAAGAAAGAAATGGAAATCAATCTAGTGCATTTAGCCTGGATATGTGATCTTTGCTCTCTATAGTTCAGGGAAGCTCATGGGAAAAGATTACTTGTAAAAATGGCTTAGGTGGATGCTTGGATTCTGGGTTCTTATCCTTATAAATATGGAAGAGACCTGAAGCAGGAAGGGCAGCTCCACCAGCACATACAGTCACATTATTGTACACTTCTTTTTGGGTGGTTTACAATAAAACAGAATATTTTTAGAAAAAAAATAAAGAAGCTTTAAGCAGAATGAATGCTGCTATGTTCTTTAATAAGATCTATTCACTTCAGGAACTTTCTTACATCACTCACAGAGGTTGGGTAGTTATCCATCCTCTTCTTGAACGAGTCTAGAGATTTCATTATTTTTGTAGTCACCTTTGTTTCATTTCTCCTTTTATAGACTACTCCTCAAATTCTGACATTTTCTTTCCTGTAATTTCCAAACACAGAACCTAGATTACTACAAAATAGTCTCTTTCCATAGAACAGTTCAGTTCTTAGGATATTTTAAGATGTCTCTTCTTAAACATCTGTTTACTGTACTCCATAACCATAGTTTCATGTATCTCAATTTTTGTTAACACTATCTTAACTTTTTATTCCCCCCTATAAAACTCTGGATTCCAGAAATTCTTTAATCCTATCAGGATCCCCAACAAATTGATCCCACTTTCTTTTCATTGTCCCTCATGCTTTTGATATCACCTTTTCACTCTGTACTGAGTTTAAATTCTATAATCACTTCTTATTCTCACTCTTTTATATGCATCTTCTGTTCCCTTTCCTCTCTCTTGCTTTATGGTTTTAATAAAAGCACAACCCTGGCTAAATCTTTCCTTTCACCTACTCTGCCTAAACCTGCACGGATGAATGTGGCTGTAGAAAAATCATTCTCTTGATGCTCACGACTATGAACTTGAAATGAGAACTTAATGCTGCCCAAGGTCATTATCATGGTACATTTCCCTTACCCATTTACTCCCCCACATTCCTAGATGACCACTTCACCATTTCAAACTTCTCACAGCTCTTCCCCCATCCTCATTCTCACCTGCTGACCTTGGTTTCTATTTTACTCAGTCAGTGAAGCAGTTAGAAGAGAATGTTAGCAGGCTTTTTTTTCCTTTTTATCTCTACTTTCCATCTACCCACCAGCATCTGCACTGATGCCTCTACCTTCTCACCAGTTAGTGCTTTGGGTGGTCCTTTCTGAAGCTCACTAAGTCCTATCACCTCTCACTACTCCAGGATGTTGCTTCACCAATTCTCCTCCTCCTCCTCTTCAATATCTTTTTCTCTTCTCCTGGATATGAACATATTATTATTTTTCCCACTAAGAAAATCCTCTTGATCCCATGTATTCCCTAACTTTTGCTCTCCTCTGAGACAATACTCTCTAAATAAAACTCAAATTCACATCAAAGTTTATAGCAGCTCAATTCACAATAGCTTAACTTTGGAACAAACCCAGATGCCCTTCAACAGATAAATGGATAAAGAAAATGTGGTACATATACACAATGGAATATTACTCAGCTTTCAAGAAGAATGAAATCATGGCATTTGCAGGTAAATGGATGGAACTAGAGAATACCATGCTAAGTGAAATAAGCCAATCCCCCAAAACCAAAAGCTGAATGTTTTCTCTGATAAACAGATGTTGATCCATGGTGTGGGGGTAGGGAAGAATGAAGGAACTTTGGATTGTACAGAGAGGAGAGCAAGGAGGGGTGGTGGTGTGGGGATGGAAAGGATGGTAGAATGAGATGGACATTATTACCTGACATACATTTATGATTACACTACTGGTGTGACTATACCATGTATAGCCAGAGGAATGAGAAATTGTGCTCCATTTGTGTACAATGTGTCAAAATGAATTCTCCTGTCATGTATAACTAATTAGAACAAATTAAAAAAAACTCCAAAAAGCCTACCTTCCCTATCTCCAATTCCTCTTGTTTTCTTAAACCTGCTCCCATTAACTTTTGCCAATATCCTCCTACTTCATGTTAAATCCAATGGTCAATTCTCAGCACTCGTCCTACTGGACCAGTCAGCCACAAATGACACCAGGGATCGTTTCCTTTACTTCCAATCACATTGGTTACCTCTTCTCAGTGGATACTCCTCTTCTTCCTGATATCTTAATTTTGGAGTGGGAGTGCTTCAAAGTTCAGTCTTTAGTCCTCTCTCTTCTCTCTCTACATTCACTCCTAGGTGGTCTCATCCAGTCTCATGGCTTCCAAAAGTATATTTTTACATTTATGTCTCTAGCCCACCTTATTATTTACAAGTGCAGACACAAATAGGTAATGCTTATTTGACATCTGGCTGTCTGTATTACCCCCAAACTTGATGGCTTGAAGCAATACACATTTGTTATCTCGAAGTTTCTATGGGCCAGGAATCTGGACATGGCTTATATGGGTCTTTGGCTTCACGGTCACTCAAAAGGCTGTGTCCCACATGTCAGGGCCATGACATACTGTCTTAAGTTTTGACTGGGGAAGGATCCTTTTCCAAGCTCACTTGTGTGGTTGTTGACACCAAGCCTATTAAACTGAGGGCCTTAGCTTCTCTCTGGTCCTTGAACAGAGGCCACTTTTATTTTCTTTCCATTGGGGCAAACGTGCAAGAAGGACCAGAGATCATGCCAGCAAGATGAACGTTGTAGTAATCTTTTATAGCCTAATGTTGGAATTGACATTTCATTATTTTTTTGTCTCCTATCCAGCAGACAATTAGGGCGAAGGTAGGCTCCTAGAAGTAATCTTCTAAACTGGTTGCTAGTGGTCTCTGCCTTGTCTCATGACCTTGTATGATGTGCCCAGTACTTCCAGTGCCAGGAAACACCCTAATCTTTGTGTTGTGGATTGAATTGTGTCCTCTCAAATGAGTTTATATGTAGAAGCCTTAACCTCTATACAATGTTTTTTGGCAATGGGGCCTTTGGGAGGTAATTATATTGATATGAAGTCATGAGGTTAGGGCCATCATGGTGGGATTAGTGCCCTTAATAAGAATAGACACCAGAGAACTACTAGCTTTTTTCTCTGCTGTGTGATGTCATAGTAAGAAGGCAGCTGTTTGCAAGCCAGGAAGAGGCCCCTCACCAGAATCCATCCTAGCACCCCAATCTCAGACTTCCAGCCTCCCAAACTATTAGAAAATAAATTTCTGTCATTTAGGCCATCCAGTATGTGGTATTCTGTTAGTGCAGTCCAAGCTGGTTAAGACACTCTACCAATAAAATATTTCCAGAATTTATACATTTTTCACCTCCTCTACTGCTATCCTTTCCCAATTCAAGCTAGTATTATCTCTTGCTTGGATTACTACAAGAGCCTCCTAACTGGTCTCCTATATCTATCCTGGTTCTTTTATTGTCCTTTCCAAACTTGGCAAAGTGACCCTTTATAATGTAAATCAGTTGATGCCTCTCTTTGGATCAAAACCTTGTGATAGCTCCCTACTTCTCTCAGAGTTAATGGTCTACATGTCCCTACAAAGGCTACCCCCATCCTGATGCCTCCTTGGCCTCATGCCCTTCTTCTCTCCCTTTGCTTACTCTATCTGCATCTCACCTCCTTGTTCTTTCTCAAATATGCCACTTCCAACTTAGGGCCTTTGTACTATTTATTACCTCTGCCTGGAATTATTTTTTCCAGAGAGCCTTGTGACTCATTCCTTTCCTGTCTTTAATCCTTTCCTCAAATGCCACCTCTTCAATGAGGACTACGCTCACCACCCTGTTCAAACTTTCCACCAACTGTCCTTTCCTAGTACTTTCATTCCTCCTTGTTTTTTTCTTGATTATTCCCATAAAATTTATAGTTTTCTAACATAGTTCAGCGAATTCATTCTATTTATCGTTGGTCTTCCCTCTGACAACAAATTCAATGAAGGGCATATTTTTGTTTTACTGGTATATCTCAAGCAACTACAATTGCACCTGGTACATACTCACACAGAATACATTCTCACTGGAGGAAGAGTACACACATTGGTGTTTTTATTTTTCTGATCATTTCTCATATAATATTGTGCTTGGGACTCCCAGTATCCTGGCAACTCTCCTTTAAACTCATTTTGTCAACTAGTCTCCTATTGTTTGTTGCCTAGAACTGAGTGTGGTGCTTCAGATAATACATCAGATACTCCTGACCTTTGCAGAGTAGTGTGTGGTTATCACCTTCCACCATCAGGACACTGTACTTCTATTAACACATCCAAAAGAATGAATATGGTAGTTTAAAAGTAAAATCAAATAGTTGGTTCATTTTGAGGTTGCAGGAAACCTTCAGGGTCTGATATTTACATATGCTATTATTAGATTTCTTTTCTCTTAATATGACATTTGAAACTACATTTATTACTCTTTAATGTTATCAAGATTGATTTCCATATGGGCATAGACATTTTTTTGGTTCATCATTATAGCTCCAATATCTGGTAAAATGCCAGGTAGTAGTAATTCTTCAAAAAATGTGTTTTTCTCTTTTTCTGGCAGCTTTTAAGATCTTTCTCCAATTTATGCACCCTGGTATCTTTCTTCCCTGCCCACCCCCTGGATCCTCAGTGTTTTCTATTTGACTACAATGGTTTAGGTATGGATCTGAAAAACATCAAAATAATTATCTCACTTGGGATTCACTGATTTCTGAATCTGAGAATTACTATCTTTCAGCAGTTCTCAATTTTCTTAGCCATTTTCTCTTCAAATCCGCCTCTCCCTCTCTCGCTCATTTCTTCTAGTAATCCATTTGATGTGTGTTAGACTTTCTTATTCTCTCCTCCATGGCTTTTAATCCTTTTCATGTTCTCCATTTCACCATCTTTCTGTCCATGTACTGGATAATTTCTTCACATTAATCTTTTAGTTCACTGATTCTCTTTTTAGCTATGTCCAACTTGCTATTAAGCCTGCTGCTGTTTTTAACTTGAATAATATTTTAAAAATTTGTATGTAATTATTTTACAAATTCCCTCTTCTATTATTATATTATTTTTTCTCACTTGTGTGCCCTGTATACATGTTTCTATTTATTATTATTATTAGTAGTAGTAGTACTGGGGATTGAACTCAGGGATACTGGACCACTGAGCCACATCCCCAGCCCTATTTTGTGTTTTATGTAGAGACAGGGTCTCACTGAGTTGCTTAGTGCCTCGCCATTGCTGAGGCTGGCTTTGAACTCACAATTCTCCTGTCTCAGCCTCCCAAAGTGCTGGGATTACACACATGCACCACCACACCCGGCTTGTATATATTATTTTTAATAATGATTTTAATGAGAAGATTGATCAGTTTTCTTCTATTGAAATTAAGTGAAATAATAAATTATATCTTTGGCATAAATAAAAATTCCAAACTTAAAATTATTTTAAATAATTTTAATTTAGATACTTCCCAATATTTTTCAACTACATCAGTATTCTGAAAACATTGTATCAACAAGACATAGGAGATTTATGTTGGTAGATTTCTGGGAAAGATTTTTTTTATCCTTGGTATAAGTCAGGGGACCAAGAGAGAGTTCTCTCTTTTCCTAGTATGACCAGTTGTCTACTTCCAGTCTTCAGATATGTGAGGATATGAAACTTGGAGCTATAAAAACCATAATATGATACTGTAGGAAGCACAAGAGAATCATAGGTACACAAATGCCGTATCGTTTAGTGGAAGCTTGTGAGCCAACCCTGGCTTCATTCCCCAGCAGACCTCTCGAGATAAATGATAAATATCTTTAGGTCTAAGTCATTGTAAGCTGGGCTCTATGCTACTTACAGATAAATGCATCTTAACTAAATGTTTTCCTTTTCCTCTTTTCTTTATTTTTGTTCTCCTAGATCATATGATCAGCCTTCCATTTCTGATTATTTCCCATTATAGAAAACTAACTCTAAAATAGAAAGTTTCAATGATGAAATCATATCCATCATATCCCACATTTCTTTTCTAGATTCTGGGAAACTTACAGGCCTATCAGTAAATAAGTACTTATTGAGCCTATTCTATGGCATGTATTTGCAGAAGAACTAAATGAAAACAATGGGCAAGATGTTTACTGTCTCAGGGTCTAGTGGGGGGAATTGCTATTTGCCTCCCTTTATCTTCTTTTGTATTGGAACTCTGAAGTTATTTGTCACTTCTACATTATGCACCTGTTTTTCCTCTTGATCAGAATGAAAACCAGAGGCACATTTACCATTGTTGCCGTTTCTGCCTTCAGAGGAATGAAATGATCGAAAGACAAATGTGGGGCTTATCATTCACCCTGTCTCACTCTACTCAGTGGGACTGGTACTGACTATGGCTGAGCCATTGTCCTTGAAGCCAGCACTGGGTTCACCAATTTCCTTAATGTGAGAAGTTCAGGGTACGAGGGAAGGCCTTATACCAGGCTTATTATCTTTTGTCACTTGGATTGCTTTCTCCAAGAGAAAACCAAATTTTTTGTTCAAGTAACAAGTAACTTCCCCAAGTAACCCCATAAAAAACCTAAAAATCATAAACATGCGCATATTAAAATGTTCATGCAATATTCATATAGCAACTAAATCTCTATAAAGTCAGGCTGTGACTGTTGACTTGACAGGGCGGAACCAGATGGCCCGGGTTTCCCTTGCAACATACTGATGAGGAGAAAGAAGTGACTTCGCTCTTTATCCCTTAGATTATGCCAAGCCCATACAAGCAAGGGGCTAGGGACTTTTGGCCTGAGCTCCAACAACATGCAGAAAGGGCCCACCTGGCCTCCAGTACTTGAGTAATGTTTGATGATCAACAACCTGAGCTTGTCCGTAACACTCAGGTTAATGGCTCACCTCTTCATGCCAAGTGCCAGACTCCCATGTGCTCTCATTCATCCATCTCATGTCTGTTGGATCCTTCCAAATGGGCTATGCCATAGACAGGGTGGGTAAACATTCTCATTTCTTTTTATCTTTCTTCTTATTTTCCTATTTTATCTCTTTTTTTCCCCTTTTTGGAACTCCTTAAGGGATAGAAATACCAGTTAGGCTACTTAACCAGGTGGAATGTTCTCACCTTTTCACTTATCAGTCATAGATTCCAAGAGACAGAAGGCCTTAGAGAGGTCCTTTGTGCCATCTTCCTCATCTTCCTGTCCTGAGGCAACACATTGGCCAGAATATCAGAAATGAGGCCACTCTAGCTTTATCTGTAACACAGCCCAGTGTTTAGCAATGTTCTCTATGGAGAGATATGTCCTGACACCTAACTCAAACTTTTATAAGTCATGCTTTCTGTGAGTTTATTCTTTGTGAAGTTGGTAGTTGGTCTCAGTGTAAATTACTCTTTTTTTTTTTTTTTTGGTATCAAGGATTGAATCCAGGGCACTTAACCACTGAACCACATCCCCAGCCCTTTTTATTTTTTATTTTTGAGACAGGGTCTCACTAAATTGCTGAGGCTGGCCTTCAACTTGTGATCTTCCTGCCCCAGCCTCCTGAGTCACTGGTAAATTACTCTGAACATTTAAAAATCTTAATGTTTAAAAATCATTCTATGTAACAATGACCCTGAACCAGAGGGAATTTTTGTCCTTCAGAGAACATTTGGCAATGACTGGAGATTTTTTTTTTGATTGTTACAACTGTGGTGAAGACACTGCTGGCATCTGATGGGTAAAGAACAGAGATGCTGCTAAATATCATTCAAGATAGAGGATCACCCACAAAAAAATTATGTGACTCCAAATGTAAATAATGCTGAGGTTAAGAAACCCTACTTTACAATTAACAAAGGCTTTTAATTATTTTGGAAATTAAAAGGAAATATAGGCTATTATTAAAATTGAATTTATGACATATGCTGGTAAATGGATGGAACTGGAGAACATCATGCTAAATGAAATAAGCCAGACTCAAAAAGTCAAGGGTCCAATATTTTCTCTTATATGAGAAAGCTAGCCCAATATAAAGAAAAAAGGGGGGACCTCGTGAAAATAGAAGGGAGATCAATGGAGTAAAAGAAAGAGATTGAGGGTTGGGGAGGAAGGAGAGGAATAGGGAGGAAGAGTAGAGTGAAATTGACCAAATTGTGTTAGGTACATATATGAATATACCACACTGAATTTCACCTTTATATATAACTATAAAGCACTAATTTAAAAAAAAAAAAACTATAAATAAATAGAAGATGGGCACTTAACCACTGAACAAGGGGGACAAGAAGTTGGAGGATCAAAGGGAAAGGAAGCACTGGTGACTGAAGCAGAGCAAACTATGTTCCATGCAAGTATGATTATGTCAAAACAAACCCAGCTATTACGTACAACTGTAGCACACTAATAAAAACGAAAACAAAAAATTCAAGGAAGTATTTTTATCACCGAAATGGAAAAAATTGAAATCCTTGATTATTTAGTGTAGTTGTTAACTCACCAAGCACAGGTTCTTCTGTAAGAGGGGACACTACTATTGTTCCATATAGTTGTGAAAATTGCAGAACTCATGTACATTCCATGCATATAGTAGTGTCTACTATTAGTGGACATTCAATTGATAAGCAAATTTTGTTGTGGGAAAAATTTGATTCTTTTTTTATTTTTTGTACCAGGGATTGAACTCAGGGGTATTCGACCACTGAGCCACATCCCCAGCCTTATATTGTGTTTTTATGTAGAGACAGAGTCTCACTGAGTTGCTTAGTGCCTCACCGTTGCTGAGGCCAGCTTTGAAATCATGATTCTCCTGTCTCAGCCTCCCAAAGTGCTGGGATTACAAGTGTGAGCCACTGAGCCCGGCTAAAAATTTGCTTCTTAATTCTGCCAGAGGAAATCAATTTTAAGGGCCCTTTAATGTACCAATAAGTTCAGTCATTGTTTTGGTCAGCTTTTTGGCTCCTGTGACTAAATGACCTGATGAGCACAGAGGAGGAAAATTTTATTTGAGGGTTCACAGTTTCAGAGGTCTTAGTCCATAGAAGGCTGGCTGTATTCCTCAGGGCTTGAGGTGAGGCAGAACATCATGGTGGAAGAATGTGGCAGAGGGAAGCAGCTCCCACGATGATCAGAAAGCAGAGAGAGACTCCACTTCCCAGGTACAAAATATGTACTCCAAGGCCATGCTGCCAGGGACCCACCTCCTCCAGCTATACCTTACCTGACTTCAGTTAATGCACATCAAGGGATTAATTTAATGATGGGATTAAAGCTTTTATAATCCAATTGTTTCTCCTCTACACCTTCTTGCATTGTCTCACATACAGCCTTTGGGGGACACCTCATATCCAAACCACAAAAGTCATTCCTTCAGGAATTTTAAATTTTATGTAGTCTTTCCTGATAAAAAGGAGTCAGTTACTGAGTGGAAAAATCTAACTTGGATTGTGTTCTATATGGAATGTTCTGATCATCCCAAGAGTAGCTTTTTATTCACCAACTTTGACCTTACTGTGGTCATTTTTAGCTCTCATTCTCTGTTGTAATACTCTATTATTCACAGAATCTGTTTCGAGCAGGAAGATGACAAAATTGGTGATGTTTGAGATGCTCTGTCAAGGCTAATGCCACTCATCTTTATATAGTAGAGGAAATAGTGAGATGATGAATATTTCCTTGTTATAAGTGACATTACAGAATGGACTTTGGATTCTGGAGAACATCTGGGTGCTTTCTGACCTTTCATCTCAAAGCCTCTACCTGGTGGCCCAGACATCTAGGAGGCTGGCTCTTATTGCAACTGCTTCATAATAATAAGACACTTTGAAAAAGTAAATGATTCAGAAAGTGGCCTCTGAGAGGTTGGAGGTTTCCCAAGTCTCGCTAGTGGAGTCCATTGTTCTATGCCTTAGGTAGGACTAACGAACTTTCTATTCCTTCTGGGGCTCTTGAACAAATTCAATTTGCATTGAGATATGTGAGAACTGTGTGTGATTTCAACTTAATAGAATGGCATTGGATGTGACTTCTTACCAAGAAAGCAGCTTGTTGCTCCCACATTAGATAAGTGAAATATCTTTGTAAAATATTTGGGAGGAATGATTTGAATTGATCCTGAGCAGACTCATCAATAGCACCATTATGTGGAATAGTATCCATCTGCTTCTGTATTTGAGAAAATTAACTCCACAAGGAAGGGGAACTGTAGGAGGGTTTGCATAGATGTGTGTGTGTGTGTGTGTGTACGTGTGTGTATGTATGCTTGTGTGTGAATGTGTTATGCATTAGAGCTTGAGTATTTATATTGTAAACTTATTTTGAAATTGTTCATGCATTTCACCTTTTGAAAATCTTTTTGATTTTTCTCCTACAGTTCATTATGTTGACCTACATAGCACATTTTAACAAAATAAAAGCCCCACCTCTTTCCCTTCTTTATTACAGCAAGAGGTTCTACATGGCTGTTTAAGCAAGAGGTGATGATTCTTGCCTGGGAATCAGAGTCTTAGAAAATATTCACTCTAAGTCAAATTTGTGCCTCCTTTGTGAACAAAGCCAGAGGTGAGCAAAAGAAAACAGGAGTAATTCTGATGGCCATGGGGAAAGGGCCATATTTAACTTAGATTTTATAGTGAAAATTGTGTAAGCATTTTACAGTTTTTGCAGCCTTGTTCTATACAAGGCCATGCAATATTCACAACAGTCTTGAAAGGCACGCTTGATCGTTCCAGGAGGCATTCAGACCCAGAAAGGCCTTCACTTGGCACTTTGGTGAAGGACCTGGGGTTTAGATTCCACACCCAGGCCCAGGGTACTTTCCAGCACACCACCCTATCTCTTATACTGCTCTTTGTGTCTCTTTTTACAAGTGCGTGTGTGTGTGTGTGTGTGTGTGTGTGTGTGACAGGCTGACAGAGACATTGGGGCTCCAGGGATTCCATCTCTAGCTCTCACTCAGACACACCTCAGTACTGAGTGGTGGAGCTGGCAGCTGCCAGGGAAGCTGTCCTGACCCAGTCTCAGTGTCCATAGAGTCTGTTATTATTTTCTTCTTTATTAAAATCCTCATTTATCTAAACATTTATTTTTTGAAACACATTTTACACCATTCCATGCAAGCAAATGGGTTCCTCTCTAATCAGTTACACTCGCCTTTCCTTACATTCCCATATTCACTGTCCACTGTCTTCCTGCTCATTTGTCCACTGGCTTCCCCACACAACTTACCCCTTTGATGCAAATGTATTGTTCATGTCATCTCCCAGCGCTCTTTCTGCTCACTAGTTAAACCATCTCCCTTCTCACTTTCATTGCTCTTATTTGGTTGGGAATTTCTTGAAGCCTGGGATTCTGTTTCAGTAATTAATTTATTACTTCATTAAACATTTCATTTGGGTTTTGTGGAGTCAATAAATCACATCTCTCTTCCTGTTATGAGTTTGGAACCCATGGAGAGGTAGACCAGGGAGCCAGAAAAATGAAGACAAAAATATCCCTCATCTTACTGAACAAATAGGAGACCACAGATTTGGGCCTATACAAAGTGTCTTCACTCTTACGGTGAATAAAACCAGTTACACAAAGACAAATCCTATGTGATTCCATTTATGTTAGGTATCTAACATAATCAAACACGTAGAAATAATCAAACACATGGAAACACTGAATAGAAAGGTCATTTCCAGGGGCTCAGGGAGGGGGGAATAGAGAGCTATTGTTCAATGGGTATAGAGTTTCAGTTATGCAAGAATAGGTTCTAGAGATCTGCAGTACGATATCGTGCCTCTAGTTAAGTACTTTACTGTGCACTTAAAAATTTGTTAAGAGGGTAGATCTCACGTCAGCTGTCCTTACCACAAAAACAAATAACAATGCCCCTGCCCCAAAGGGGAATGGGGGAAAACTTGAAGGTGACAGATATGTTAGTACCTTGCTTATGATGATGGTTCTTCAGTTATATGCATATGTTCAAACCCATAAGATTGTATACATTAATAGTACATTTTTGTTGTATAGCATTTATACCTCAATAAAGCTATTAAAGAAACAAGGAAGAAAAACTTATGATGGTGGGTTGGGCGATCATAGGCCTCCCCAAAGGGTAGGCTCCTTTGCAGGGTGGAGAGTAAGGTGGAAGGCAAGCTTGCTGAGGGCCAACGTACTCCAAGAACAAATCCCAGGAGACTCTGAGCTGGGCATGCTCAGTTTCTTCTTCTAGAGAGACTGGGAGACTTACTCTAGTGGAACTTCCTCTGCATGGGAACCCAAGCCTGGGATACTAGAAGTTCTCCTCAAACAATTTCTTATCTGTACAGATATTTACTGAGCTGGATGCTATCATAGGGATTGAAGATACAAAATTGAATAATATATTGTTGAATTTATTTTAAATATCTCACCTTATGAGGGAGAGAGATAGTAAATCATTTATTATAGAGCTGAGTGATGGGCACTATGAAAGATAAAGCAGGAGAAGGGGCTTCCATATCTTAAATCCCAAAGGAAGCGATGCTTGAGCTGGGCTTCAAAAGTGTAGTAGGATTTGACCAGATGAAGCAGTGGTGTTTGT